>CANNZV010001838.1:0-127035 GCA_947561585.1 Caprella mutica | reverse complement strand
CAACAATTCATTCTCACCATTCCTCACATGCTTCTCATAATTCAACTTCGCCTTCATATCTCTTGCTCTCATACTTGAAGACCCCACCTCACCCTGGAGAGTTACCAGAGGTGCATATGATGGGGCCCCCAACACACACCTCCATACAGCATTCTCACATTTTTGCAGTCTCTCAATATCACTCACATTCCAACAAAACACACTACTTCCATACAACAAACTCGGCATTATGATGCACTTGAATATTAACTAATCAGCGGAACTTGATATTGAGTTTTGTTTATTTTAATTGTATTTAGTAATGATTTAAAAAGTAAATATACTAACAAAGCATTAACAAAAATCTTCTTCGTTTTCTTCCTCTATCTATGAGGTATAAAAGAAGGAGGACCATCATATCACAGTGAAATAGACGCTTGTAGAGCGGCTACAGCCGTAGCATTGCAATTCATATCAGTGGCTAGAGCCACGCGTCTGCAGCCGTATGGCTCGAGCAGTGTGGCTCTTGCCGCTTCAGCCGCCGCATTGGAATCCCACCTTAAGAGTTCGAACTTTGCATGCTTCTTGTGTTAACAATTCGGTGAAATGTCTCTTAAATGAAATCGAATCCTTACTTTCTGATTGATGTTTTTGGGTTCCTAATAAACTGTTCATGAAAAATGTTTTCATTTGTTCATTCTTTCACTTTTTGTTCAAATTCAAAGTGGTTTCTTCAGTTTTGAACTCATTAACATTTGTCAATATGGTTTTATAGTTGGTGGAAATCATTCCAGAAATCGTTGTTCAAAATGAGGTTGAACCTGTGTAAAGCTTCCAGTGTTTCAAAAATTTGTCACAAGAAAAATTCATTGTTCTTTTGAAAACTGCATTTTGAGGGTTCCGAATAGGAGATAAAAATTAACGGCGAAATGATTTTATAAAGATATCAATTTTATCTCAAAAACCAACTTTCAAAGGGTAATTCATTTTTTTATTTACTCTTATTTGTTACAAAAAGTAGTAAAATTTATTGTTTTCACATCCATATAAAATAAATTATACCTCTTATGACTTTTTTTCGTATATTTCGTCCTCGCGCAAGCCCTTTTTATTTACCTTTTTTTAATTCGCTGCAGCATGTTTAATTTTGATTGTAACTCTTAACAGATTATCAAGATAGATACAAAAGAAAGCAAACAAATAAAACTGTGTATTTAGAAAATTTCTATGTTTGATGGTTTGTGAAATTTACTAGCTTGAAAATGGGTTTCCTTTTTTTTGCGCCACCCTGTATCGGGTGAATCACAAAAAATGTACCCAATTTCAAATTTGTATATTTCAACAACTACCGTAGGTACAATTTCTTTTCAAATATCAATTAGTTTGTTGTATCCTTCTCCATCTACCGTCAAATTTTCATAAATTTTTATTCTTTTTTGTGAATATAGCAACGACTCAATTGATGTGTGTGCAAATGGTTAGAAAACGGACAATGAAGTAAGTTCAAAAATTAAAAATACCTTTATTAGACAAAATACCCATTAATGAAAACAGATTTATATCTATTATCTTGGGTATAAGAATTTTCCGTGGCCGGTAAATTCCACCGCATGAAGTTCCCCCGCGGAAAGTTCCACCAGAAAGATTCAACCACGGAAGATTCCACCGGCGTTAAATGACATATGTGGAAAATTCCCCCATGTAAGATTCCACCATTTTGAAATAAACAATAATTTAAAAAGTATTTCTAAGTCCAGGTAATTTATAATTATATTTGAACAAATCTTGTTTTAAATATAAAACAATTAATTTATCCATTATAAATATAGGCATTACATCTTCAACTGGTTAATCGTGACAGAATATGACGCTGGTATACCAACACTGCGAAATTTAGTTTCTTGAATTTGAAACACTAAAGTTCAGATTTTAATATTTGATACAAAAATAGATTTGTTAGGTATATTCATTATTGAAAGATTAAATATTGAGCAGTATTATGACACATATGTTTTTAATGTCTATTTTTTTAGAGTCAATTTAATTCAGCGACATGCTGAACCCTATGTTTGAAATTTAGTTTAAACGCTTCAAATTTAAACTTTATTTTGTAATACCTTCAATACAGATTATTAAACCGTTTCAGAATGTTTCAGCTACGTAATTATTCTATTTTTGTATTAAAATATATCGATAATAATTAAACAGTTAATTTCAGTACATGTCAAATATATTTTCTAGTTCCACCTTTTATCATCACCGATTTAAATTGAAATATATATTGGTACATTTAAAAACCTGGGCGATAGATGCTATACCTGAAATAAAAAATTTTCAACAAAATAATATCCTTATAATTTAATTAAGTTTCAACATACTGTATATGTTCAAAAGTGAATCAAACATGATCTAGATTATTGATCACTGGAGCAGCGGAACTTTATTGATGAATTTAAACGATTTGAATTTTACTAAAAATTTAATTGATTCATACCTATTCAAAAGATCGTTTGATCTGTCTATTATTTCGCATGTTCGTTTTAGCTTATCTCGCAGGTCAAGTGACATAACATTACATATTCTTATTATTTTTTACTTTTTAACTAATGAAATGTTGTTCGGTTACCACCAAAAACACATTTTTCTTTAAATCAGTTTTTATTAAATGTTATACCTTCTGTAAATGAAATCTAGTATTATGAGGTTGAATCTTCAGTGGTGGAACTTTCCAGCGGTGGAACTTTCCTGGTGGAACTTTCCGTGGTGGAATTTTCAGCAGGGGAATTTACCTAGAACCGAATATTCATATAACTATTCCTTTTATAAAATATTGACAATCCGGAGAAAAGTGTTTAAGTACAAAAATGAAGGAACAAGCTTAAATTTTAACAAGGGTCTTTTACTTTGCAAGGAATTTTAAAGAAGGAAACCATGTGAATACTCTCAAAACCTGGAAATATATCTGATTTATTAATTGGAATTTGTGTAATAGATATTTTTTGAACTTACTTCATTATCATTTTCTGACCATTTGCACCACCCATCAATGAAGTCGTTGTTATATTCACAAAAATGAATAAAATTTTATGAAATTTAAACTGTCGATGGAGAAGGGTTCAACAAACAAAACGATACTTGAAGAAAACTGTACTTTCAAGTTGTTGAAATAGACAAATTTAAAGTTGGGTACACTTTTTTGTGGGTCACCTAAATATATTTGTCGTAAAATACTTACATTTATACTTTTTGAGTGAGATCTCAGATATGCGTGTTTTAAAAACTTACGCCACATATACGGTGCACTTAATTGTTAATTCGCGATCTTGCAACATACTCCGTGACTATATGTATACTGTATACATAGTTATGGAACACATTGCTATAAACGTGATAAGATTTTTTTGCTGAATCACCTACACAATAATGCACAATCTAGGGTAAGTGCCAAGTTATCGGACAGTTCTGCACTTTCGATCATATATTATAAAAGTATATAATAATAAGTATCAAACTTGTATATTAATCAATATTCATGATATACCTGCAGATATCATGGATAGTAATAAAAAAATAATTTAAAAACTAATGGCTATGTATAACTTTACATAGTAGCTATGATCAATAATGTGGAACTGTTCGATAACTTGGGACTAACCCTAGAATCTAGATACATACACATAGAGTTGTAAATACCTATAGGCTATATATTATAAAACGGAAAAAATTATTTCAATATTTTTCACCATTTCACCCTTCTCCGCCAACCCATTTATACCTGCCCTCACCAAAAGCAGCTAGGTTTTCATCACAAGCTGTTTAAGTGTTTATTTTTCACTACACATGTTTCAGAAGAACAGAAGTATAGGTTGTGTGAACGCTCTGTATCAGTTGATGTATTTAGTTTTTAAATCACAAGTTGATTGTCTTCACTATCACAACAGCGATATTAACTGTAAGATGATGTCATATAGTACTTCTTGATAACTTATTTATATTTTGAATTTGAATTTGGTATTTTGACTTCGAGTAAAAGTGGTGTAAAATGGTTTTTGACCGAAGGCTATTTTTTACGTACATCGAGAGTATTTTATATGCATTTTTTTCAACCAGGAGGCTGGGATTATTGCACAGGCTTTTAAGACTGGGGAGATTATTGCCTATTTTTACATAGAGAGATTTTGACCACGGAAGATTTGTCCTATAATCCATAACAACAATTTATAAGCAAAGATAGAAAAGCTGAATCCCGCCACACGTGCCTCTTCCAACCATTGTTGTAAGAGGCGAGCATATAAGTTTCATGTTAAGAAGGAATCAATATTAACTTGCTCATCATGTAAAATTTTAAATAAACTACCATATTATTTTAATTTGTAATTTGGTCTATTAGGGTAAAATTTCAATTGACTTGAACTACCTCTAAATATTGTCCAAATGTCTCAGGATATCGTCTGACTTATTTCTCATAACTACTTATATAGTATTTAACAAATAGCCATCTAAAAATATAATCTTTGCCCTTTCATTTTCACCAAATGAGCATTTGGTGGAATATACAGGGGTGGAATATACAGGGGTGGAATATACAGGGGTGGAATATACAGGGGTGGAATATACCAAGGGTGGAATATACCAAGGGTGGAATATACCGGGGTGGAATATACCTAGGGTGGAATTTACTGGGGTGGAATATACCTAGGGTGGAATATACCGGGTGGAATTTACCGGGGTGGAATATACCTAGAACCATCATAATCATGGGTGGCGTAGCGATTTGAAACTCAAATTTGGTATTTTTATTTCTGAATAGATCGTCATGTATGCAGTATGATGTAGGTACATATTTGAAAATAACTCCAGAAAACAAATGAAATGAGAGTTTATGATTGCACATACATATACAGAATACAATTATACTATTAAACAGACTTACCTAAATAAGCTAAATTAACATATATTTGTTGAATATAGTGTAATACGCACGCAAACTTAATGCTCCATTTAAAAAAATGTATATCATCATTCATCTATTATAGTGATATAATATATAATATATCATTATTTTAGTAGTTCAGTTGAGAATGCCCTATTGGTACAAATATTAATTTTAGTAGGTAAATAAAAAAAAATAAAAAACGGGAGTAATGTATAAAATGTAAACATCGTATTATCAGAGAAAAGAGTCTTCGCATTAGCTATATTAATTTCTCAAATCACAGTTTTCTAATTTCTATTATTTCAAATATTACAAATTTGTCATAGCATTGAAATATCTATAAGCATTACAATAAGTAGTTTCATTTTAGAAATGTGAAATATGTAAACAGTCAAAATTCATTGCAGATACACCTTTTTTTTATTGTTCTTACATATAGATAAAAGAACTTTTCTCTAACTCCCCGTAATAATATCACTACATATAGTGAAAGTACGTAGGTATAGCATTTGAAAATTTTAAACACGATATCAGTGTGAATAAATTTTGAAATAGGGGTGTTTCGAAATCATATCACTGGGTGTCAAATTAGAGGACTAAATCTCTTATATATGTCACTTAAAAGGGATCATGGCGTTTATAGTTTCTGCAGTTTCGTTTCGTCTATAATAAATTTCAGTTAAAATCAAACCCTGGTGTATGGTGGGGTGTGTCACTTTTTTCTCGTGTGAACTTTAAAATGGTGATATTTCTGTTTAATTTAATAATTGTAAAGTGTTCCCAATAAAAGTTTCTATGATTAATGTGTATTGATCATAATAAAATAACTTAACAAGCCATAAATCTGTGCTCTGAGATTTGTTATGCGGTTTTTGAATGGCACCGATCATCGATGCAATGTTTTTCCGACTCTAATAATTATATCATAACATATGTTCATTATTTAAGCAATAAGTAAAGATGTCTCCTGAGATTTGTAACTATCCAGGTATCTATCTATTTCTTATCAAGATGGCACTACCCAAGAAATCCTCTATTTTGCATTCTCTTCTCTGCAATTTTCAGGCACTGATTTTTGCATAAAGGGGGAAATTGAAATTAGGGTTTGTTCACAATGAGAATCGCTCTGAAAATTTTAAAAATGTCTCTTATGCAGTTTGCAGACTGGCCAGTATGTATTTGGACTTTGGAGCACTGAATTCCTGAGGCTTCCTCTGACTTAGTGACTTTTTTCAAAAAATATATATCTGTGGGCCACTGTGGCTGCCAAGTTGCCAACATAACATTTCCCCTTTATTAATCCCCCAGTCTGAAAAGTACAACAGGATTTGTGGATTAATCCTGCGTCTAAGTCCTTAGTCCTATTTAATTCCTAAGATTTAATTCCTATGTTCCCGTGTTTTTTATTGGTTGCATTGGCAAATCCCAATTTCTTTAAAAATAAATCCTGGGGCTGGAAACATTCTTTTCAGACTGGTTAATCCCCATAGTATGCATTATAATCCAGCCAGACTGCAGGAACTGGGAAACTGTTCTCCAAGAAATTCTCTATTTTTGCTTCTGTTCTCAGTAAAATATATGTAAATATAGGAGGAAATTAAGTATTGTTAATGTTCACACTGAAAATGTTAAAAATGTCCCATATTCTGCAGACTGGTAATCCAGTCTACTGAATATGGGAGATATTTGGGATATTTTAAAAAAACTATTTTAAAGTAATTCCTATAATTACATAATTTACACCATGTTTCAAAGTGTGGGCCTGTGTGGCAGGAAAGTCACCAGTTTAACCCTTTAGTGACCAGGTGGACACTCGTGTCTCCTTTCATTTAGTAGTCCCATGGGACCAATTTATTTTTAATAATTTAAAAAAAAAAATCTCATCAAATAATTTTTATATCCTCACTGATGTCTAAACTCAAAAAAAAGTTATCAAATATTTTATTCAAAGTCAGAAAAACAAAAACAAAGTGGCTCGCTAAAGAGTTAATGAGAAAATGGATACGGGTCCCTAGTTTCAGAGAATGTTCATTGAGTCGCCAATACATCTTTTTTTTTTCAAAAATAAGTTAACAAAAATTAGTAATGCTGCTGCAGTCGCCAGTCGTTATAATTTAATTCCAATTTTGAAAGTCGACAGTCATCAATATACCTATATTATTATAACTACCGAAATTAATTGAGAGTGTATCATCCAATCAGAGAGAGGCATACAACTGATACCAGCCAATCACAGAGAGCCTGAGAGAGGCATACTTTCTTTCCAGTCTGCAGAAACTGGTTCAGTGTTCGTAGAGATCTCTTAATGTGTTCGTAGCAAAATTAATGTAAATATAGGAATTAATTCAGAAGTGTTCGTAGCAAAATTAATGTAAATATAGGAATTAATTCAAAATTGTTCGGAGAGAAAATCCCAAATATCTCACATATTCTGCAGACTGGCTTTCTTTCATAGTTATTCATTTGTTTTTTTTTCGGATAATTAGAGAGCATCAAATTAAAATGACGAGTAGTGACCACATCATTCATAACAAAAGAACACCGAAAACAGAAAACTGACATACAATTTGAATTCTACATTGTGCAAGTAAGTTGAGCGGCATATCAAAACAAAATGGCTGCTTTGTTTACATTTCAACAGAGATGCGCATTGCGCTGTTCCGCCGATTATGATTATGAGTCACCAATTTTAATTTTAAATCTAATTTAAGTGCTCATTAGTCGTCTATATATGTGAAAGATACTTATTTTCATAAATTTTAAGTCGACAATTAATTGGCGACTTGGTACATACTCTTGAACTAGGTACGGGTCGTCACATTTAAGATACTTTAAAGAAGGAATTTGACTTCCCAGTGAAGATTTTACACTTTAAAACATCCTTATGCTTCATGTCTGATGCATGTGTATCTCTTGAGACTATTTTATAGGGATTTACAGGTTTTTCAACTTATTTCACCCCTCGAAAGTCGCCAGTATACGGGCGACTTTGTTCATACTTTGAAACATGGAATTTACAGTCCAGACTGTAGGAACTGGTAAAGTGTTCTTCAAGAAATCTTTTATTTTGACTTCTGTTCTCAGTAAAAAAAACATGTAAATATAGGAGGAAATTAAGGATTGTTAAAAATGTTCCATATCCTGCAAACTGATATTTACTGATAATTTACATTAATTTTGGTTTTGCTACAATAAAATACCTGAAACACAGAACCCTTCTGAATTAATCCCTATGCTTACATTAATTTTACTTTTACACTGTGCGATCCCCGATCTGCTAGTCGGATTTGCAAACAGAATAAGTCTTAAGAGATCTCTACCAAGTTACAAACACTTTACCCAAGTAAAATAGTATGGCTCATAAACTCTCCATTTGTTTATCCAAAAGAAACCATATTTCTCTCCAAAATGATCAAATTATCATAAATTCTCTCCAAAATAACATTATGATTATAGCATAGGAGAAAAATAGATATTTCTCACCATTTGCAATTGATTCGAATTGAAGGGCTCAAAATTTATTACCTGGCACTATACCAGTTTCTGCAGACTGGATTATAATGCATATTTCAGAAGCTGTCAAACTCAAAACTGTGTCAAAAAATTTCACAAAAATTCTGAGCAAGCCAATTTTTGCTCATTTTTGAAGATTTTAGTTTTTAAGCCAAAATTAATATAGTAATATAGGAATTAATTCAAAATTTGAATCCAATTAGTCAATTACAGTAATTACATGTATGATATATCTGAGTTTTGACCATTTTAAATGTAAGCCAATTAATTGGCTTCAAGCCTTCAACAGATTACTGATATAGGTACTCTAATGGACTATGAGTCTGTAAGTTATAACATGAATTAATCCTCTCAACATTTTTTTTTCAAATTTCAATTTCTTCTCCCAAAATAGTGTGCCTAATCTCTCTTAAGATATTTTATTTCTCTCCAATAGATATTTTATTTCTCTCCAAAAGATATTTTATTTCTCTCCAAAAGATATTTTATTTCTCTCCAAAAGATATTATTTCTCTCCAAAAGATATTTTATTTCTCTCCAAAAGATATTTTATTTCTCTCCAAAAGATATTATTTCTCTCCAAAAGATATTTTATTTCTCTCCAAAAGATATTTTATTTCTCTCCAAAAGATATTTTATTTCTCTCCAAAAGATATTTTATTTCTCTCCAAAAGATATTATTTCTCTCCAAAAGATATTTTATTTCTCTCCAAAAGATATTTTATTTCTCTCCAAAAGATATTATTTCTCTCCAAAAGATATTTTATTTCTCTCCAAAAGATATTTTATTTCTCTCCAAAAGATATTTTTTCTCTCCAAAAGATATTTTATTTCTCTCCAAAAGATATTATTTCTCTCCAAAAGATATTTTATTTCTCTCCAAAAGATATTTTATTTCTCTCCAAAAGATATTTTTTCTCTCCAAAAGATATTTTATTTCTCTCCAAAAGATATTTTATTTCTCTCCAAAAGATATTTTTTCTCTCCAAAAGATATTTTTTCTCTCCAAAAGATATTTTTTCTCTCCAAAAGTTATTTTTTCTCTCCAAAAGATATTTTTTCTCTCCAAAAGATATTTTATTTCTCTCCAAAAGATATTTTATTTCTCTCCAAAAGATATTTTATTTCTCTCCAAAAGATATTTTTTCTCTCCAAAAGATATTTTTTCTCTCCAAAAGATATTTTTTCTCTCCAAAAGATATTTTTTCTCTCCAAAAGATATTTTTTCTCTCCAAAAGATATTTTATTTCTCTCCAAAAGATATTTTATTTCTCTCCAAAAGATATTTTTTCTTTCGAAAGATTTTCAAATTTCTATCCAAAATGACTGAAAAAATCAAAACTTTCCAATATTTATGTGTAGGAATTGAATATAAAATAGGTGATGGTAAATTCAGGAGAGTCGGAGACCAATTTCAAGGCCTCATTGTCTTTGGATAAATTTCACAAATTCAACTATCTTTTGCAGACTGGTATAATGTCTCTGAGACTACCCACTTTCTCTCCAGTTCTATCAAAATGGAGTACTCTTTCTCTCTAAAATGATTAATTTATCTTGCTCTTCCTTATTTTTTATTGCCGCATTCATGATTCAGGCTAACCCAGGGGCTCTATCCTGAAGCTGTCTGTGGTGAATGAAAGAGAAGGGGGATGACGTCCCTTGAGCCCAGAACTGTTGTAATTTAGATTATGGATTGTCTTTTTTTTCATTTTTACCATATTTATTACTTTTTCAAAGCTACTTGCAATTTTAGAGGATAGCTCTAGGGTTATGCTTTTCAACAATGAGGTAATAGATTTTTGTGCTAGCTAGACTTGTAGGCTTCATTTACTATCACCTCTTCATTTTACTCTTCTATCCATGACTGCAGCCACCGGTACTACTACTTATGTCCCTTTTTGTCATATTCCTTGGTAAGTGATTGCATTCACGGAGTGATTTTACTTCATCCATGAGCATTGTCACTGACAGTGGTAAGTGACTTTGTTCGTGGAGCCACTTTCCATTCTTACTATTTCTTCCAGTCCCTTATATTCAATTTCCTTTTGACTTCGGCGATATTGCCTCTGGTTCCGAAGCAAACGTTAAACCCCTACTAAAATAATTAATACTAATGATTTGAGAGAATGAGTTTCAGCAACAAATGGTTTTCTTGAAAAACATCTTCAAATGGCTCTTTTTACCTATATTAAGCGTCAAAACATAGTAAATCAGAGGAGAACCTAAAGCACAAATTTACATTTAATCCTTTGGTTTGGCATTTGTTCATAGTAAAATACATGTCAATATTTTTTTAATTTTTTAATTTCAGGATTGTTTGCACATAAAATGATAAAATTGAAGCATAGTCGTCAGACTGGTATCACATCATTACTCACTAGTAACTAAAAATAGCTAAAGTTACTAACATTTATTTATTTATTTAACAGATAAATGTTGAGTAGATGTTTTCAGCAAATTACATGAAAACTGCTAATATAGGAAGAAATTTAGTACTGTTCACATAGAAAATCTAACAAATGAAAGTTCCATATTCTGCAGACTGATTATTAGGGTTGTGACAATATGCTCTCAAAATCATAGATCCCGAAAATATTATAGACGGAGAGAATTAAATACAATTGAATCATTCTAAACCAGCTGTATATAATATTCGATACCATTTCGTTTCGTCTATGATATTCTTGGGATCTATGATTTTGAGAGCATATTGTCACAATCCCGCTGATTATACAACAACTTTTTAAACAAACTTAGCCCCAATATTTGCATGTTATTCACTTTGAACAGAAAATAATAACATAATTACTTAATCAATTCTATAAACTACAAAGATTTCTGTTTAAATAATTTCTACTTTATACTTTACAGTATTATTTTGTTTATGAAATGTTATCTTGCCTATTACATAGCTAATGCTTTTTATTAAAGAAGTGTAGAAGTAAAACAAACGCACTTCTCTACACATACTTATGTGTGATTATCTTCCTCAAATCATGATAAACTGAAAATATGATTTGACATAACCCAGTCTGCTGGAACTGCTAAAGTGTCCTCACAGAGTTCCATTTTGCTCTGCAGAGTATTAATGTAAATATAGGAATTAATTCAGAGGGTATTTAAAATATCCCATATTATGCAGACGGAGAAATCTTCAGCTATAATATTGATATAAAATATTTATGAATCACTATATTAATTTATTCTCTTTCCAGGTGCTAGTTTATTTAAGTGAGGTGCCAAGTGTAGACTATTGGTGTAGCGATTGTGATAAGTAAATCATTAAATTTACAATGACAGTGCAAGCAGTGGAATCAAATGATAGTTTGGATATCCTTCACAATACATGAATTTATAAGTTATTTAGAGTGTTAACTAGCTTCTTTTTTAACCATGGAGGAGTTCATTCCTCTCTTGCAAACCACAGACACTAGGAAGAGAATTGCTGTCGGGGCGGATATTTTGACTTATTTCAGTGATCCGACCAGCAGTCTTGAGTGTGATGACATCGGTGTGTTTATCGATGGGATAGTGCCATGGATGACTAATAGCAACTTCAAGGTGAGATATTTTAAAGAAAACTTTGAGTTGAGAAGAGATAATTAGGTACAGTTTAAGTTAACTAAATATGATAATGATATGATGTAGATTTCTATATTTTTTGCTATATTAATATTTATATCACAATAATGAAAACTGATGTTTCATTCTGACCTTTTATTAATGGAATTGAATTGTAATTCATGGTTTAATTTCGTAACATAAAAACTGTTTTATTAATGGAATACTCATTCACTTGAAATGTTATTTAAATTAGGCTACTTCATGATTTAAATTCAGGTTATTGAAAAGTTTTTTCTATTATAAAATATTTATACTGCAGTGTTGTGAAGTGAGTACTAAATGAGAAACTGAAACTACCTGAATGAGTTAGTTTTATTTACTAAATTCTATTAAAAATAATATAGTTACTATGGTCATAGATTCCTTTAAATCAATCTTAGTAAGAAATTATAGACCAGGTACAGAAAGCCATTTTAAGTCCTTGTTCTATCTAGGATTCAGAAATTAATATAAATTAAAAGTATGGTAGTATTAAAAACAACAATGCTACCTATAATTAAGTACAATGTTAATGTTAGTATTTTGAATAAAGGAGTATTTTTTTTTAAATCAACCACTAAATATTTTTCTATTACTATCACAGGAAAATTATTCTAATTTAAATATAGTTACTGTAGAGCTGTATCACTGTTTCAAAATAAACAATATGTAAGTGCTAAAACTTTCAAAATGTGACACGTAAAATGAAGTGATATCTGCTCGATGAACTAAGTTAGTGATATAATTTTTTTCAAAATGCTTATTAATTGCCATATTGAATTTTTTTACCTGTGACATCACTGGTTCACTTCTATTGAGATGCCTTTACCAGCCCTATACAATGTTGTTACTTCCCTATTCTGTATAGCTAGGTACTGTAGTCACTATTGTTTAGCAACTTAAGGACTGTAGGGTTTTTCAAGTCTTTCCACCAGATTTTTTGCTAAGCTCCTCCTACTTTTTCCACGAGAATATAAGAAAAAACGATATGATTACTATTTATTTTAGTTGGTATCAAATACACTTTTCATACCAGCATACACACTTGCTAGAGCTATGACAAGTGTATTTACACTTGTCATAGCTCTAGCAAGTGTGTATGCAGGTATCATGGATACCAACTAAAATAAATAGTAATTATATCGTTTTTTCTTATATTCTCGTGGAAAAAGTAGGAGGAGCTTAGCAAAAAGTCTGGTTGAAAGATTTAAAAAAACCCTACATTTGTATTGCCCTTTAGCATGCATACTCTTTTCTACAGTACTAATTTCACATCTATTTGGTGATTTGAAGCCTTTAATCTTGTTTACAGTTGCCAAATAGGCCCAATTTATTGTAATTGTTGTTTTATTGATTGAATTTATACTGACATATTAATCCACATCTGTGAAATACAGTAAATGAATGATATAATCTTAAATAGTAGCTACTGTTGAATGTTACCTGATTGGTTTAGGATATTGTAGAATGTTGTCTATGTGAATTATATATTAACTTTGAAATTTTGTAATGAAATATTTGAATTTTATAAGTGCCTAGCTATTGCTGACAATATTCTTCTTTAAGAACTTAGTCTACTCCACTTTATATCTATTATAAGAATTAGAGGTATACAATTAACACTATGAGTATGTTAGTATGTTTCTCTCTAAACTCATACTATAGTAACAAAAGAACACTAGGTTCAACCTGACTTGTTGGTTCAACCTGACTTGTTGCTTCAACCTGACTTGTTGGTTCAACCTGACTTGTTGGTTCAACCTGACTTGTTGGTTCAACCTGACTTGTTGGTTCAACCTGACTTGTTGGTTCAACCTGACTTGTTGGTTCAACCTGACTTGTTGGTTCAACCTGACTTGTTGGTTCAACCTGACTTGTTGGTTCAACCTGACACATGTGGTCAACCTGACACATGTGGTCAACATGACACATGTGGTCAACATGACACATGTGGTCAACATGACACATGTGGTCAACATGACACATGTGGTCAACATGACACATGTGGTCAACATGACACATGTGGTCAACATGACACATGTGGTCAACATGACACATGTGGTCAACATGACACATGTGGTCAACATGACACATGTGGTCAACATGACACATGTGGTCAACATGACACATGTGGTCAACATGACACATGTGGTCAACATGACACATGTGGTCAACAAGACGCAATATCAACAAGACGCTTTTTATGATTAATATGACGCTTTTTATGATTAATATGACGCTTTTTATGATTAATATGACGCTTTTTATGATTAATATGACGCTTTTTATGATTAATATGACGCTTTTTATGATTAATATGACGCTTTTTATGATTAATATGACGCTTTTTATGATTAATATGACGCTTTTTATGATTAATATGACGCTTTTTATGATTAATATGACGCTTAGTAGGATCAACATGACGCTTAGTAGGATCAACATGACGCTTAGTAGGATCAATATGACGCTTAGTAGGATCAACATGACGCTTAGTAGGATCAACATGACGCTTAGTAGGATCAACATGACGCTTAGTAGGATCAACATGACGCTTAGTAGGATCAACATGACTCTTAGTAGGATCAACATGACGCTTAGTAGGATCAACATGACTCTTAGTAGGATCAACATGACTCTTAGTAGGATCAACATGACTCTTAGTAGGATCAACATGACTCTTAGTATGATCAACATGACGCTTAGTAGGATCAACATGACGCTTAGTAGGATCAAAATGACGCTTAGTAGGATCAACATGACGCTTAGTAGGATCAACATGACTCTTAGTAGGACCAACATGACGCTTAGTATGACCAACAAGACGATTTCAAAGACATAATACTAAAAAATATCTTTAAAAACATACTAGCTGCATCCCCACACCAGTTAGCAGACTTCATACGAAAGTTATTCTATGCTTACATGTTCTTAACTTTGCTGTGTGTAGATAACATACTAATAAGTTTTTAAATCACACTGGTTCCTTATCTATGTAATAGTATGTATGATGTATACTAGCTATTCATTTCATCATTCACTATCATTTCATTAGTTAATCTGCTGAGTGTGGAGATAACACGTATAGTTAGCATTTTAACGCGATAGCTGTGGAGAATTACTAATGACACTGTAGTTGATATGCTGCTTTTTACACTGGAATGATAGTAGATAGTAGGCTATGGTGTTTCTAATTAACGTGATGACATACCTATTGAATTAGTAACCTTTTTACGCTACTGATAAAGAATCTTAATGCACATGTGATTTGAATCTGATTTGATGTACTGGTGATGATTTGATGCACTAATGTTGATTTGATGCACTGGTGTCGATTTGATGCACTGGTGTTGATTTGATGCACTGGTGTTGATTTGATGCACTGGTGTTGATTTGATGCACTGGTGTTGATTTGATGCACTGGTGTTAATTTGATGCACTTGTGTTGATTTGATGCACTGGTGTTGATTTGATGCACTGGTGTTGATTTGATGCACTGGTGTTGATTTGATGCACTGGTGTTGATTTGATGCACTGGTGTTAATTTGATGCACTGGTGTTGATTTGATGCACTGATGTTAATTTGATGCACTGGTGTTAATTTGATGCACTGGTGTTAATTTGATGCACTGGTGTTAATTTGATGCACTGGTGTTAATTTGATGCACTGGTGTTAATTTGATGCACTGGTGTTAATTTGATGCACTGGTGTTAATTTGATGCACTGGTGTTAATTTGATGCACTGGTGTTAATTTGATGCACTAGGTAATGCACTGATAACCAATAAATGCACTGTTTCACTCACTACATTCTTGCTAACCCTTTACAAGTTTGCACCATTAATCACTTATCCCCGTGATAAAGTTTATGGTGGGGCCATAGAAGATTGTAGTAATCTTCTATGGCCCCACCATAGCTTTCTCACTGAGTGTGAACCATACAGCATGTGTGCTGTGTACCCTGTGTACCATACATGGCTCTGATGCCAGTGTGCTAAGCTTAGTGTTGGATATGGCACACTCTTTCTTGTGTTTTAGTTACGCATGGGGGTAAGTTACGAATTAGCGAACTGTTCCACGAGTTCGATCAAAATATAATTTAACATTTTAACTCGTTATTTTAATGGCTATCCATGATACCGGCAGGTATCATGGATACCAATTAAAATAACGAGTTCAAATGACTCAACTAAATAGTTTTTCTTTGCAAGTATCATGGATGCCAATTAAAATAACGAGTTAGAATCAACCATGTATTTCATCTTGGTATGATCGTAAATGTGTAAGATGTCGATAACTAGTATCTTACCCTATTCACACAGGTAGCATCTGCTATCTTTTCACATCGTAGGAGTGACGTTCACTCCTACGTGCCTCTGTGTCAACTTGCTCTGTGTGATGATATACAACTATTTAACTAGGTGAACTAACTCTGCTAAATGTGGCCAATTGAACACACGTTTGTTTCGTATTTATGGAAAAGAAGTTAAAGAACAACAGTGAGCTGTGTGTAAATTGATAGATAATTTATTCTATGTAGTAAGGAAATTCAAGAAATGTATGGGATTTCTTTGAAAATGTTTGATTAATTTTCTTAATTAACTTTATGATTTTTTTTATCAATGTGTGTGTACTAAATAATATTTATTTCATTTTAATTAGTGATTGTATAAAAATATTTATTGGGGAAATAGAAGTATTAGTATTTTAGTAAGTAATATGCTGTCCTTAATGCCCCGTACAGTGGGAGCGTTTTATAACGCGCGTTTCGAGTTACTAGAAGTTCAATAGATGTGCAGTTGTGCACACACTTGAACGCGCGTTTTGTCTCAAGCGCTCAGCGAACGCGCGTTTTAGGTTTTTCGTTGAAACTCGTATTTGTCGGGAGTTGCCATAAGAAATATATGGTCGTATCTAAGTTATAATCTAACGCGCGTTAAAAAAGACGCCCTGTCTGTACTAAGCCGCACGCTTTTGAACGTGCGAACAAAAGTGCCTCGTTTGCACTAGGCCTAAGATAGCTAATGCTTTTTTTGAGTTTAAATTAATTTTCTTGAAAAGGCTAGTAGTAAATCAATTAAATCACAATGGTATAGATTCGTAATTTATGTACAAGATTGTGAACGTAATTCAGATTAACAAATTTTAAGATTTATGCTATTGGAATTAGTGAGTAATATATCTTTAATGTTAAAAAGTATCACCTTACAAATATGTATCGATACCTTTATCAAATTGCACAGGCATCATTAATTGCCATTAATTTTATACATCAAACCACACAATTGTTGTGAACACAGTTTCTTTTTATCCATTCAGTTGTTTAACTCGTAGCTCTATGACAAAATAAGAGTTCATCAGCTGACACATCTCTTGGCATTCTCACCGTGTGTCATTTTGGTGTCAGACTGCCTGTGTGTTTCCAGATGGTACCTACGTACATGCATGTGAGTCATGCAGTCATGCTCTTACTCACTCTCGTACCAATGCTCTGTGAACTCTTTGTGCAAACATACGTAATTTAATCAGGTTGAAGAATGGTCAATCAATATGTAATTCATTGTTATACTGTAGAATGCTATAATAATAGGATAATGTAATTCATTGTTATAATTTAATTGATTATAATAAAATTAATGTAGAATTAATTGTAATTATAAAATTACCTAATATATAATTAATTTTCGTTATTTTATTCATTGTAGTAAAATGACTCTATTTTTAATTATAGTAATGAATTCATTACTGTATAATAAGAATTTTTCATTACAGACAATTTTAATGGACATTATTTGGCTCGAATTAATGATTCAGCACACGGTAGCTTATCTGCATTCACGAGCTTCAATTATTTGCTCTAGGTTACAATAATGGAAACTGTTGAATACTTAATTATTTCCAGAGGTGTATTCACGTAGCTAGTAGCTTTTGTGCTTCCATGAACAGTAATGTTTAAACACTCTAAAAAAGGTTCCTACTGTAATTCTTTTCGAGTGTGTTTTGATATTTTTGACTGCACGGAGTAGCTTTTCTGCTTCCATTAGTTGATTATAATCAAACTACAGTAGAATTCCTCTATAATGAAATCCTGTATAGTGAATGTAGAGTCATAAAGTAGCCTCTATAGTGAATGTTCACTATAGAGGCTACTTCCTCACTCAGGACTCTACATTCACTATAGAGGAGCTTTACAGTAGTAGCGGAAAATCTGATCTCTATAACATGTTATGTGAAAGGCATATTTAAAGTATGGTTTAATTAGATATTTAACTGCATTTTGGTCTTAGTTTTTAATGTCAATTTACATCAAATATGGTAGAATGTTAGGCATATTAGCAATGCATCTCGTTAACCTTCAATACTTTATGGCAGAGCAAGAGCATATTCACTTCTTGACATTAATTTCTACACTGTCAGCCTATACCTTATAATTTGGTCTCTGGACTATATTGTGTCGTAGATAAAATGTATATATCTCCATAATTCACTTCACTTATTTTCTATTGCAGAAATTTGATGACCATTTATGGTAGACTAAAGAAAATTTGATTATAGAGGCTACTTCCTTCACTGTATTCACTATAGAGGATTTTATTGTACAGGAGTCCTACTGTGAAAGGATATCACCATGTACCACTGTATAAAATAATCCAAACACCACACAGTCGTGGTGCATTGACTGTACGGCGCTGTCTCTTTCATTGACTATCTGTTTTAACATTCTCTTCAAAATATAACTTATGTTCTTTATAAAAAAGCGAAAGAATATTTCTGCTTCTCACACAATTTCAGCTGAAATAATAATATGCACTACATTGAATTTAAATGATAATTTAATTGTTCTCCCAAGTGAATTAGATAGTTTCTTTTCACCGTTTGAATTAAAAATCTGATAGCAATCTTCTAAAATATTTACGGTCATGATTCCTTATATGGATATAATGTCTGGGAGTGATTCATCTTCAGGAATGATCTTGAAACTTCAAAAAAGTGACTTAATTTATTGTTCGAATGACACTGTCATTAGAAAAAGGTATCGGTACCACCATGACATGTAAATGAATTGTTAACATATATTAGAAACTTGTATTTTGAAGTGTGATTTATTTATTATATATGTATATACTGGTTATAAATAAAGTTACGGTACAAAGTGTACCACATTTGGTGCACTTAAGTACCTTGGTGTGTTCCCCTTTATGTGCACTTTAGTACCTTTACATGTCTGCACCAAATTTGGTGCACTTTCTGCACCACATTGGGGCTATTACCCTATTACCGTTCTCTCCACATCTCCGCCCACACTCAACAGTGACTAACTATTGTCTGCTGTACACACACTCACACAAATACCTGACACTCTCTTTGCTTAGTTAGTCTAGTGGATATTAGGGTTTGGTACGAGTTATTGACTCTTTCGCATTTTCGATAATGTAAGAAATAATACAAATAATTAGTGTTATTCGATTTTTATTTTAATTGGTGTCAATGGTAGCTACTTGTTGGTAGCATGGATACTAATGTTTATGATATCAATATATTGTATTTGGTATCCATGATACTTGCAGGTATCATGGATACCAATTAAAATATATTGAAGTAACTAATACATGATAAAAATGAAAAATTCTATAACAAGAAGTCTATTTGTAAAAAAGTACTATTTTGATTAGTAATTAAATAACTAGCATATGTCGTAACATTCTACACCCTTTGATCTGTATTATGACTATTATCTTTATCTAAATAATTAGCTTATCAGTGTCCCAATGTTGCGCTGATTTAAATAAATAATCTCGTTGAGATACCGTGCAGCTTATTATCATTTAATAGAGGAATACTGTTAATTTTAATTTGAAGCTCTTGAAATATCAATTGGAAATTAATCATGTAAAGTGTATTATTCGGTAAAGTAGGGTAAGTTCCCAGTTATCGGACTGTGACATATTTTCGATCGTAGAAGTAATTAATCTATAATATTTAAAATAAGTTGAATTATTATTTAATTCCTCTCTCATGATCGGAAATGTAGAACCGTCCGATAAGTCGGAATTTTATCTTATATTTTTTTATCATTTAGCTATATAAGATATCGGTATTTAAAAGTTTTTCTTGTACATTTAAATAATTGAATAAAGGGAGGAAGCAAGAATCAGTGTAATGATAATAAAATCTTGATAAAATATAAAAAAACTCAATAAAACACAATACAACTGTGATAAAATAAAGAAAAGTTAAAGGCAATCCAATCATGATAAAATAAAAATAAACTATCAATAAAAAGAAAGTGCAATCGTGATCAAATGAGAAAGCATAATTAATGTGTGTATGATGAAATTAATTAAACAAACAATACAATCGTGGATATAATATAAGAATTAAATTCAGAAATACTAGTAGTTTTTATCATAAAAGTTTTTAGAATACATCCTATTAGCAGAATGATAGTACAATAGATAAAATGCTCATGGATGTAGAAAAGCAGACTGTGCCATCGCTTTAGAGTTGAGATGAAATGTCTACCTACATCAAGTCAAAGGTTAAACTCCAGTGAAGGATGTACGGGTGACTTTGTGCTGCTAAATAAGCCTCCTAACACAACTAAATTATTGGTGAGATGGAAAAAGGTGATTTTTGGGTTAAGCTTTGATATAACCGGTAGCTAACTTGCATTATTATTTTCTATTATTGCCATGATTGTCATTTCTTAATGCTACTTGCACCATGTTTATCATTTTTTTAACGCTATTTGAAGTTTTAGAGGATAGCGCTAGGGTTATGCTCTTCAACTAAAAGGTCTTAGATTTTGTGTTAGGTAGACTCGTAGGCTTCATTTACTATCACCTCTTCATTTTCCTCTTAGATTTTGTGTTAGGTAGACTCGTAGGGTTCATTTACTTTCATCTCTTCATTTTCCTCTTAGATTTTGTGTTAGGTAGACTCGTAGGGTTCATTTACTTTCATCTCTTCATTTTCCTCTTAGATTTTGTGTTAGGTAGACTCGTAGGGTTCAGTTACTATCACCTCTTCATTTTCCTCTTTAAACTCAGTCACCGGCTCGATCAGTTGTTTTTTCTATCAAGATCTTAGGTTTTCCACCTCCATTCATGCGTTCAGTTAGCTGATAACCTTTTCAATATAAACTCGGAGTATCTTTTCCGCCTCCCTGAGCACAACTTCTCTTCATTTTTTAAGGGTTAGACAGGGTTAAATCATCTCTGATCAACTTGCAAATAGACTTGTAGAAAATAACATAAAGATTAATTCAGACTTTGTATAATTTTCATTTATTTAGAACGTCAGGTTCTCCGCACTTTCATCACTACTCAAACACAACATCCAAGGATAATAAAAAGAAATGGTTCAATTCAATAAATTCAATAATTATTCAAACAACATTTAAATCTTAATACAGCTAAATGGATATGGATATTAACTCTTCACACAAGTAGATAGAAGAAAATCTATCTATACAGTCTCATACTCATCTTTTCAATAACAAAGATTAGGCCTTCCACTTGAACGCTAGTGATTAGCTGGCGTTCGTTGAAACAACCCAATAATAAATAAGTAGAGGTCCAGGGTAACTTGAGTATTTCTGGAAAGCAGTTATAGGTGGCTCCTAGCCGATTCCAATAAGCGGAGGCAGAGATTATCCGGAATATGGCTCTGTTACCCCAAGTTCATTGGTACCGAAGTGGGAGAGCACCTCCTGAGAGCCGGATACCTAGAAGGACAAGCATGGCCCGATTAATACGAGTATTTACGCATCACATCTCTAGCGATACCTAAATGTTTATAAATATGAACATATGTATGGTAACTACATAATAACAGTCTAGAAAAGTAAGGTACTGACCTGATAGCACAATAGAGTAATACCTAGTTCTGGTAACAGAAAATTAGCTTTAAAAAGCATCAAATCAGTTTCAATATGGCTACCAGTTTCAATAGCGGTGACTAGTTTCAATAGCGGTGACTAGTTTCAATAGCGGTGACTAGTTTCAATAGCGGTGACTAGTTTCAATAGCGGTGACTAGTTTCAATAGCGGTGACTAGTTTCAATAGCGGTGACCAGTTTCAATAGCGGTGACCAGTTTCAATAGCGGTGACCAGTTTCAATAGCGGTGACTAGTTTCAATAGCGGTGACTAGTTTCAATAGCGGTGACTAGTTTCAATAGCGGTGACTAGTTTCAATAGCGGTGACTAGTTTCAATAGCGGTGACTAGTTTCAATAGCGGTGACTAGTTTCAATAGCGGTGACCAGTTTCAATAGCGGTGACCAGTTTCAATAGCGGTGACCAGTTTCAATAGCGGTGACTAGTTTCAATAGCGGTGACCACTTTCAATCGATAAAAGGCCGTATTAAATTTCATGATAATTCAATAATTACACCATTGAGAATATTTTCTCGTGTAGCAGTTAAACAAGTGAAAAGATCTGGAACACAAAATCTCTATTAGAACTAGAGCATTTCAGAGCTACATAAATATTTAACCGTTCACTTAAAGCTCTCCATTCATACTATCTACTGTTCCAATAATACGAATATTATTCTAATTTCACACTAACAATTTCATAGTTATAAAATAAAAACACTAGTTAAACTAGGTTGATTTCAAAGGTTTGAAGTATAAGGAAAAAAATGTAATAAGACATTATTTAGAGTTAGCCAAGAATGGCGGTCCTTACATATCTCTTGTGTACAGAAACGAATATATAGTGCGATGGAAATTAGGAAAACATGAACGACCCATTGAGCAATTTACGTCTAGAGCAACTTACTTAAAGAATATACTATAGAAAGATTAAACACATGATGAAATATATAATGAATGCCATCACAGTTCTTATTTTAATATCTTCATTACTCCTCGACACATAAAATAATTCATGCATCTATAGATTGCACAGAAAACAGGCAAAATAAGATTCTATCAATGTGAGCTAAAAAAGTTGGAATTATTGTCCAAAGTTGGCCTGAGGAATTAAATTTCTTATGTAAAGTCAGTATTGCATCCAATCATGACTACTGACTCGAGTTGATATTTTTCACGGAGGTTATAAATAGTTTATATTTTCTTAACAGATTTAATCATTATGTTGTTAATAAGCCAATTACTGACTGACACCAGATTCTCGTTAATTTTGTTATGTTCACTCCGTAATGAACATTTAGAAAATTTACAAAAGAGTGAAAGTAGAAGAATGAACAGTTATGGAAATCGTTAAAAAATATCTAAAATAGAAGAGCTCCCAGCACACTTCCCTGGGGTACCTAACATTTCTCTTCTAGATCTACTGATGGTACATTAGTAACAAATACAGACTGTGAGCGATTAGACAAGTACGATCGGAGCCAAGGAAGGGTGGTACCTTTACATCATAGTGAGACAGCTTAGATAGTTAAACATTATGAGAGACGCGAGTCTATTTTGGCTACTAATGAATTACGGCTTTAAATTTGTTTACATGGGGTAAGTTCAGAGTTATCGGGCGGTTTCACTTTTTCGATCTTATAAATAATCTATATAACTCGTTATTCTAATTGGTATCTATGATACCTGCAGGATCATGGATTCCACCGAAAATAAAAATTATTTTATATTTTTTTTTATATGACCGAAGATTTGAAGCTGACCGATAATTCATAACCTACCCTATTTTCATTTGAATATCATTAAAGTGTTTGCCATTCACGTTTATTTCCTGAGTGTAATTACCTGTTATGTCACAAGCCGTCGTGTTGTTTCAGTCGCCAATACGCATCGGTTTGAAGCTACATAGTGAAAGTACTTTGCATCTTTTTGAAGGACGTTAGCGCTAGTACAGGTAGGTAGGTAGGTATGCAGTGTGTGTATCCTATATACGGCAACACGTATCCTACCTACGCCATCTGGTACCTTCAATACCTTCTAAACTCACGCACTTTGTCATTTTTTATATATCAAAACATTAGAAATTGTAGGTAAAATAAAATTTGCTATTACTGTTGAGATAATTGTAGGCAGGTGAGGAATGTAGGTAGTATGTAGGACACCTGGTGACTACTATGTCAAGTATATCATCATTTAAATGCATTAGATGAAGTATGTTGCGTTAAAGTGGATATATGCATAAAGCTCGTAAATTAAGTTTTTAACTATAGGTTGTATGGCGTATTTTTTTTCACTGAAGTCAATGTTGAGATGAACTGCTGAGTTGTGTGTGATAGACTTTCATACCGTATCCTCAGTATTAATTTTTTCCCCATTAAAATGAACGTTTTTTTTGTGAATATAGAGTATATATTTTGTATACAAAATAATTATGAATGCATACGTAACTTGGTATATATTTATTATTCATATGAAAATTCGTGGTTTGCAACCAGATGATATAATATGAAAGTTATTTGTGAGTTGTCGATATAATATAATGATTATTTTAACTTCTTGTTTGTTATATGACCGAAAAAGTAAAACCGAATTCGTAACTCACCCTGTATATTTAGCATGTCTTCTAACACCCCGTTTCTGTTTCAGGTCTCCACCACAGGCCTGGAGATAATGTGTCACGTGATAGAGAGGATGAGGGAGTCCTTCAAACCCTACCTCAGCTCTGTCCTTCCCCCCACAGTCGATAGATTGGGTTAGTTACCTAATGGGGCAATCGGGGGTATAGTTATAGGGCTTTTTGGTTAGTTCTCCCTTGTCCTGGTTTAGGGTTTTCTGGTCCTGAATTAGTTTTTCCTGGTCCTGGTTTAGGGTTTTCTGGTCCTGAATTAGTTTTTCCTGGTCCTGGTTTAGGGTTTTTTGGTCCTAAATTTGTTTTCCCTGGTCCTGGTTCAGGGTTTTCTGGTTCTGAATTAGTTTTCCCTGGTCCTGAATTAGTTTTCCCTGGTCCTGAATTAGTTTTCCCTGGTCCTGGTTTAGGGTTTTTTGGTCCTAAATTTGTTTTCCCTGGTCCTGGTTTCGTCTTTTCTATCCCTGGTTTTATTTTTTTGTGGTCCTGGTTTCGTGTTTCCTGACCCTGGTATTGTTTTTCCTGACCCTGTTATTGTTTTTCCTGACCCTGGTATTGTTTTTCCTGACCCTGGTATTGTTTTTCCTGACCCTGGTATTGTTTTTCCTGACCCTGGTATTGTTTTTCCTGACCCTGGTATTGTTTTTCCTGACGCTGGTATTGTTTTTCCTGACGCTGGTATTGTTTTTCTTGACGCTGGTATTGTTTTTCTTGACGCTGGTATTGTTTTTCCTGACGCTGGTATTGTTTTTCCTGACGCTGGTATTGTTTTTCCTGACGCTGGTATTGTTTTTCCTGACCCTGGTACTGTTTTTCCTGACCCTGGTATTGTTTTTCCTGACCCTGGTATTGTTTTTCCTGACCCTGGTATTGTTTTTCCTGACCCTGGTATTGTTTTTCCTGACCCTGGTATTGTTTTTCCTGACCCTGATATTGTTTTTCCTGACCCTGATATTGTTTTTCCTGACGCTGGTATTGTTTTTCCTGACGCTGGTATTGTTTTTCCTGACCCTGGTATTGTTTTTCCTGACCCTGGTATTGTTTTTCCTGACCCTGGTATTGTTTTTCCTGACCCTGGTATTGTTTTTCCTGACCCTGGTATTGTTTTTCCTGACCCTGGTATTGTTTTTCCTGACCCTGTTATTGTTTTTCCTGACCCTGGTTTCGACATGGGTTTGATAGGCTGAAACAAATCCAGCTCTACACAGTTGACATGATTGTTGTGGTTACCAACTTACTTTATTTTAGTTAGAATTAAAGCCATTCTCTGATTGATATATTTTTTTCGTAAAAAAAATAGACCTTCAGTGTTTTAGCTGTGATAATAATTTAATGATGCATCATTCAATAATGTTGTTGGTTGGTATATTTCATCACGATTTAAAATAACCACGACTGAGCTCTCACGAGGAGTGTGTGTGTACCCCAGATGTTCATAAACTGTCTGGTTTAAAATAAAATCTTAGCGGATATCCACATCAGTTTTGAACTCATAGAGAATGCAAAAATAGGTCGAATTATCTCAACTGTTATAATCTAGTAAGTCAGACTGCAGTGTAATGCACTTAAAGGATAATTCTGCATGCAATGCAAGTCACGCATTAATTTATATGCACTTCCTTGTACAGCTGTATTTTATTGGTTGCTTAATGTCTTGTGTGCTTGTATGAAAAGAAGATGCAATAGAGGGTAATGTGCTGAATAAAGGGTAATGTGCTGAATAGAGGGTAATGTGTACTGAATAGAGGGTAATGTGTACTGAATAGAGGGTAATGTGTACTGAATAGAGGGTAATGTGTACTGAATAGAGGGTAATGTGTACTGAATAGAGGGTAATGTGTACTGAATAGAGGGTAATGTGCTGAATAGAGGGTAATGTGCTGAATAGAGGGTAATGTGTGCTGAATAGAGGGTAATGTGTGCTGAATAGAGGGCAATGTGTGCTGAATAGAGGGTAATGTGTGCTGAATAGAGGGTAATGTGTACTGAATTGAGGGTAATTTGTACTGAATAGAGGGTAATTTGTACTGAATAGAGGGTAATGTGCTGAATAGAGGGTAATGTGCTGAATAGAGGGTAATGTGCTGAATAGAGGGTAATGTACTGAATAGAGGGTAATGTACTGAATAGAGGGTAATGTGTACTGAATAGAGGGTAATGTGTACTGAATAGAGGGTAATGTGTGCTGAATAGAGGGTAATGTACTGAATAGAGGGTAATGTGTACTGAATAGAGGGTAATGTGTACTGAATAGAGGGTAAAGTGTACTGAATAGAGGGTAAAGTGTACTGAATAGAGGGTAATTTGTACTGAATAGAGGGTAATGTGTGCTGAATAGAGGGTAATGTGTGCTGAATAGAGGGTAATGTGTGCTGAATAGAGGGTAATGTGTGCTGAATAGAGGGTAATGTGTGCTGAATAGAGGGTAATGTGTGCTGAATAGAGGGTAATGTGTGCTGAATAGAGGGTAATGTGTGCTGAATAGAGGGTAATTTGTACTGAATAGAGGGTAATTTGTACTTAATAGAGGGTAATGTGTACTGAATAGAGGGGTAATGTGTACTGAATAGAGGGGTAATGTGTACTGAATAGAGGGTAATGTGTACTGAATAGAGGGTAATGTGTACTGAATAGAGAGGTAATTACCTTCGAAGAATGCAGAAGGTAATGTTTTAAGCGGTATTTATTTATTTATCATCTTGTTATTCGTATAACTCAAAAAGTATTGTACCAAATTACCTGAAATTTGGTGGAACAATTGGACATTGTATAAATGGTACCAATTTATTTAACATTTTATAATATCACAAGACATTCTATCACGTAATGCCCTAAGTTAAATTCCCTCTAACCCCCTCTCCCCCTTCAGGTGACGGTAAGGACAGTGTTCGTAACGAGGCGCGTAACGTGCTGACACTACTGATGCAACACGTGGTGGCCCCTAACGCACTATTCGAGAGACTGGCAGCTGCCTTCAGCCACAAAAACGGACGAGTGAGGGAAGAAATGATGTACTGCTTGCAGATGACACTGTCCAGGTGAGGGAAAGGAGTGAGGGAAGAGATGAGAGAAATGAGTGAGGGAAGAGATGAGAGAAATGAGTGAGGGAAGAGATGAGAGAAATAAGTGAGGGAAGAGATGAGAGAAATGAGTGAAGGAAGAGATAAGAGAAATAAGTGAGAGAAGAGATGAGAGAAATGAGTGAAGGAAGAGATGAGAGAAATGAGTGAGAGAAGAGAAGAGAGAAATGAGTGAGAGAAGAGAAGAGAGAAATGAGTGTGGGAAGAGAGGAGAGAAATGAGTGAAGGAAGAGATGAGAGAAATAAGTGAGGGAAGAGATGAGAGAAATGAGTGAAGGAAGAGATGAGAGAAATGAGTGAAGGAAGAGATGAGAGAAATGAGTGAGAGAAGAGAAGAGAGAAATGAGTGAGGGAAGAGAAGAGAGAAATGAGTGAGGGAAGAGATGAGAGAAATGAGTGAAGGAAGAGATGAGAGAAATGAGTGAAGGAAGAGATGAGAGAAATGAGTGAAGGAAGAGATGAGAAAAATAAGTGAGGGAAGAGATGAGAGAAATGAGTGAAGGAAGAGATGAGAGAAATAAGTGAAGGAAGAGATGAGAGAAATGAGTGAGAGAAGAGATGAGAGAAGGAAGAGATGAGAGAAATGAGTGAGGGAAGAGATGAGAGAAATGAGTGAGGGAAGAGATGAGAGAAATGAGTGAAGGAAGAGATGAGAGAAATGAGTGAAGGAAGAGATGAGAGAAATGAGTGAAGGAAGAGATGAGAGAAATGAGTGAGGGAAGAGATGAGAAAAATGAGTGTGGGAAGAGAGGAGAGAAATGAGTGAAGGAAGAGATGAGAGAAATGAGTGAAGGAAGAGATGAGAGAAATGAGTGAGGGAAGAGATGAGAGAAATGAGTGAAGGAAGAGATGAGAGAAATGAGTGAAGGAAGAGATGAGAGAAATGAGTGAGGGAAGAGATGAGAAAAATGAGTGTGGGAAGAGAGGAGAGAAATGAGTGAAGGAAGAGATGAGAGAAATGAGTGAAGGAAGAGATGAGAGAAATGAGTGAGGGAAGAGATGAGAGAAATGAGTGAAGGAAGAGATGAGAGAAATGAGTGAGGGAAGAGATGAGAGAAATGAGTGTGGGAAGAGATGAGAGAAATAAGTGAAGGAAGAGATGAGAGAAATGAGTGAAGGAAGAAATGAGAGAAATGAGTGAGGGAAGAGATGAGAGAAATGAGTGTGGGAAGAGATGAGAGAAATGAGTGAGGGAAGAGATGAGAGAAATGAGTGTGGGAAGAGAGGAGAGAAATGAGTGTGGGAAGAGATGAGAGAAATGAGTGTGGGAAGAGATGAGAGAAATGAGTGTGGGAAGAGAAGAGATAAATGAGTGAGGGAAGAGATGAGAGAAATAAGTGAGAGAATAGATGATGTACTGTCTTGATAAGAGTATATTAATCATCTTTATTCAGTCTAGACAGTAACTTCTATCAGGAACATTACTGTTTTATTTGCAGTTGGACGCATAGGAGTGAAATTACAATAAGTCAGAAATTTTTTTTTACACCCAACCATTTTTAAATGAATCCATAGCTATCTCTGTGTTCCTATCACAGTGTACGGTAGCTATATCAGTAGCTATACACTAGATATGGGTTATATAAACTTTATAATATTAAAAAGGCTATAATTTTAGTACATTTAATTTTAAGTAAACTTTATATAAAATGAAATTTAAAATATTTTCAGACTTCAGTATTCCATTAATTATTTGAAAATGGAATTTATATTCCAAAAATTGGAGAGAACTTTTAAATATTTTTCGAATTTGTAAATGTACAGGGTGGCCCAGAAGTAGGTTCACAGTTATCACGTAGACTGTTTATTTGAAGCGGCAAATTCGCTATACCAGCTGTTCACGTTAACTAAAACAAGATAGTGCGTGAGATGGTCAAAATGTCTTCCTTTAACATTGCAACACTCTCCTTCCGTGGCATAATGGCTGTAAACTTATTTTTGTACAACCCTCTACAAAGTACATTTTAATTGATACTTAATTAAAATTGTACAAAATGTCGAAATTTCTATTCTCATCTTTTTGGGTCAGTAGTCTGATGAATTTATTCATATTGAAAAAGTTGGTAGTTTTTATGAGGCCTTTATTGACTTATTCTCTTTTTTTCAGTCATGGGGCTGGAAGTATCACCATATCGAGACTCTTACCCCACGTGGTGAAGCTACTGGGAGACCCTGGTGCCCCAGTGAGGGACATGGCCTTCAACACCCTCGTGGAGGCCTACATCCACTATGGAGACAGACTCAGAGTGGATCTGAGTGGTACAAAGTACAATGTGCCACCCTCTAAGTAAGTAACAGAGCATGTACCTTAGTAACGGAACATGTAGCTAATAGTACATGTACCTAAGTATCAAGACATGGAGGTAAGTAACTGAACATGTACCCTTTATATGTGTCCTGTTTAATGCAATTTTATTAATTGCCTATTGCATAGTACTTGGACATTATATAATTGATTTAAATAACATACAATACTAATCAAATTTTGTAAAATAATATGTATATGTTATGCAGTTTCGAAGGTAAAACTATAGCTAGCTACGTGTTGACACTAAAGTGTACCACGAGGTACGTGCCTCTATATTTTGAAAGGAAAAAAGATCTAGCTATAATGAAGAAATTTTAATTACCACTTCCCCCCCTCATTGTCATAAGGTTTACCCCTAGGTAGGCCTTCTTTTGTTCTACTGCATGTCTTAAGTTTGGTATTCTTTTTCTACAGCTATTATTTGTATCTTTCCTCTTTCTCTTGCTCTGCTATATCCATTGTTAAGCACTGAAGCAAACTGTTGGTCTCTCATCCATGAATGCCTATTCTTGTCATCCATCGATTAACAAGCTCCTTACACTGAAGGAGACAGTTGATTGCTGGCCATCGACTAACCAGCCGAAACAGAAAACTAACCCACAAACACCTTATGGAGAACAGAGAACAGATACCTATACTACGAGGACTGCATCTTTCAACTCTCTTTGCAGCATATAATGGAGTGTCCATCATTGTTTGACGTAAGGCAAAAGAATTTCCTGGACACAAGTGGAGAAGACCCATAAAAAACAAAGAAAATTATGATCTCTAGAACGGAACTATACACCCACTCAAAGGAGCACCCGCAACTGAGTGGTGCGGGTTTCCCTTAGGCCCACCTATTTCCTTGGTTGGCTGACACCCGGGGTGCCCCTGGCCGCCCCTCTGTGCTGGATGAGGACGTTAGGGAGGTTAAACAACTACAAGAGATTGAAATATTTGATGAAAGGATAGTTTAAGGACCTGAATTATGAAATGCATCGGAGTTATGAAGTAGTTTGTTATGTTTAAATTATAGAAAAGGATGTAAGTCAAGAATTGCGCATAGTTATCCCTCAATGACTGTAGTTTTCTAAAAATTTTAATCATAGAAAACTATCTAGTGCACCCGATATATGAAGTGGCTTTGAGTTATGGAGTTTCACTGTAGAACGAAACTAGAATGAACGAAGAGTGCGATGCGAAATAACCATCCCTAAAGCATCATTATCACAAATCAACACAATAATATTCTTGCCATCCATGCGCTGGGTTGACACGGTTACCTGTGGTAGCAGAGTAGTGGACCTAGTGCATGGAGCGTACTTTCACTGTCCTCTCTTCTACGTAGTCTTCTTTCCTTCATGTCTCTTGATAACCTCTTTGTGGATATCGACAACAAGACTCAAAAATAATGATGATTCATCATACAGGACGTCATTATAGAGGAGTTCTATCAGTAGAACTCCTCTTCAATGATCTCATGGCGATTTCATGACAGACTACACTAAATAAATTCATTGTAGGTAGCTACAGGGTACTTCATTACTTACGACTCAACTACTCAGGATGGTTCACTATACTTGAGTTGTACTGTACTGTACTGTATTTTGAACCTCATAAATTATTTTTGATGCACTGATAATTAAAAGAAAGTCTAGCTCTATACGTGGTGTTTGATGTTATTTCTATCAATTTGCCACTACATTCAAAATAGTGTCTTTTAATATCTCGCTAATTTCGCATATGGCTTTGGGAGAGTAAAGACCATCTTTATTCAGAAGGACTTTCAGAGAGGAATCGTTTTAATTTAATTCTAATCAAGAACTCTTTTTCTAAGCTGAACTTCTTAATTTTACATATAGCTCTGTGATATTAGAGAGCTGTTTTAGCTACCGTAAAATATTTATCTGATTCAGATTGTAATTGTGTTTTACCCAGCAATTCATCTTCAATTTGGTTTAATTAATGCTATATCGTCTAAGTTATTTCTAACATCCAATCTTTCACTTGTTTGATGGAGGACAGGTTATGAATTATCGGACGGTTTCACGTTTTTCGTGCATATAAAAAACAAATTATAATAATTATTTCCTTTTAAGATCGAAAATAATTCGAAACTCACTTTTGCTTTCTGTATTGTTTATTGCATTATTTAAATCATTGGTGATGTGGCTATAATCTATATAATATGGAAGAGAGTTTAATCAGACAATAGACAAGTTAGGCCTCTCTCTGTTCCAAACCAAGTAGTAAATAGATCAGTAATGAAGGCATTAGCTAACCTACTCACTTTTAGGCTTTCTAATCTACATACATAGTAAATTTTAATACATATTAGTAGCTATATACTTTGGTATAATATAATAGTATTTTTTATTGTCTAGGCTGGAGCTGTGAGTCTAGCATATTAATTACTAGGGTTGTGACAATATGCTTTATAAATCATAGATCTTTAAAATATCACAGACTAAGTGAAATGGTATCAAATACGATATACCTACCGCTGGTGTAGAACCATTCAATACTCTTTAATTCTCTCCGTCTGTAATATTCACAGGATCTATGATTTTAAAAGCATATTGTCACCATACTCCTAGTAATGAATGTTTTAACTCAATTTTAATGCATTTTTTATATTTTTATTTCATAGATAGTAAATTAAAGTACTACTTTTTTTGTTTAGATTCTAGCATATTGATTAGGGTAACACTTCACAGTACTCGGAAAGTTGGTGCTAGCATATGTACTATTTAACTATTTAAAGAAGATCTGCTTCTTCTGGCAGGGGGCCTTTTTTAAAAGAAAAAAAAGTTCTAAAGGTCGGGTCGGTTCATTACATATCTGAAGACCCAATTTCCGAGTACTGTAAGTGTCCAAGCATTGCTTTATTTTGTATTGTATTTAAAATGTGTATAAATTATATATTCTCTATATATGTTCTGCCACATAAATGTAGAAAATACCCTTGTTTGATGGTAATTAGAAATTTATGCTCTTTGCCTTAATTTATTGTAATCTTCTTTTCTCCTGCTGGTCGGCAATAGTAAAATAATAAAACCGAATACACTTTTTAATGATATACAGCCAGGCCTCGCTTTTATTACTCCACGGTCTTATAAAATCTGTAATGATAGCGAGCCATGTCTCGAAGTTATTACAGTGCATAAACATAGAAAACGGACACCCTTTTTTGAGTTGTAGCTATACTCACAGTAATTACAATAAACATCAATATTAGTACTCAGATTAGCTTATTGGAAGCAATATTGGTTCAGAAATTAGTTTCATAACAGAATTTTTTAACAGTGACTTCGTAATACATGCATGTATAAAATACAATACTAAACAAGTGATTGATAATTAAATATGATAAAATAAATTATCTGTATATTGGTGCTTTTTAGTGTTACGTTTAAATAATTATCCTTATCCTTAAAGGGGCAGTTCATTCAATTTTTGTTTTCATAATATTAATGTTGAACGATCACTTGTAAGAATAAAGCATTCTTGTAGAATTAAACGGTTGAAAAAATATAATAAGTGATATATATCATATTTTATAAATTCGTTTTAGTTCCTGCATATTCCTACAGATAGCGCCACCACTCTGTACTATTTGTTTACATTTTACAGCTGATAACATGTAAACAATTTTTCTATCAATAATATTAACAGGTAATTTATGAAGAGATGGTTTTCTTTTCAAAACAAAATCTAATTGACTCGAAGGACAGTTTTCAATTTCACAAATTCTTTTCACCATTTTCAAACATATAATGACAGATTCAAGATTAAAGTCTGGGACTGTTTATCATTTTGTTTACGTACTACAATGATTAGTACGTCGGTCCACCACAGTCCACAGATGGCGCCACTAATTTACAATATACCTTTTTTATAAACATTTCTAAAATCAACGAATATTCTAATGTTACATAAATAAATATACTAAATCGATTTAGGACCAATTTGGCGATAGTTTGATTTTGACTGAACTGCCCCTTTAAACGTAAAACCGTCCGTGTTATCGGACTTTTCTATATTTTCAGACTCATAATTAAACCGTATATAATGATTAGTATTTACCTCTATTGTAATTATTTTATTCCCTTTCCTACGTTTTCACACTTAGTCTTGTCATTACCCTGTTATTTCAGTTCCTTATTTTAAATACTCATAACTCATTAATTAATGTAAAATGTTAAAGGAGGTATATAATTTAAAGATACAGTTAACCCGTTTAGTGTATCCTAATTTATGACGGTAATAGATAGATACACATTTTTTATGTGTTCATATGAAATGGTTCGGCATAAATCACTATAATAATATTATACATATATACAACTGGTTATTAATGTAATAGTGGAAAATATTATGAAATATACTTTAAAATACAAAATGAAGTAATTCATGGACGAGATGTCCGTGACCCTACATTAATACATGTTTTAATTAATTAGCTACTATTTATATTTCCATTTTCTTTACCAGGTTACCTGCTCTTCTCAGCAAGTTTGACGAGGCTAAAAGTTCAGGGGTTATGATGCCCACTGCCACCCAGATGGGGTGCCCCAGTGATGGTGAGTACCTCGGACCTTTTGGTTTTTAGTCCCATTTTATCAATTTTCTTATTTACTTTGCAAATTTGCGGAAGGGGATATTTTATCTGGCATTTATTTATTACCTTCTCAGTTTGTGGAAAGGTCATATTTTACCGGGCATTTATTTATTCATCTATCATCTTGTTATTCACATAACTGAAAAAATGTTCAACCAAATTGCCTGAAATTTGGTGAGAAGATTGGTCAATGTCCAGTCCAGTGACCTGCTGGTAGAATTTTGGGATCGATCCGGTCAAAGTAATTTATAACTCTGAAATTATAGAATCATATTGCATGAAACATGGTTGGACGATTGGTCAATATACAAAAAACATTTCGTTAGATTTTGGGAGCGATCGGGTCAAAGGTCAATGTCATTTATAACTCAATACGTTTTGAACCATATTTCATGAAACTTGGTGGGACGATTGGTCATTCTAGTCACCATTTTATTAGATTTTAGGAGCAAACGTATAAGCAGCGGCAAAAGTATGCACTCTACCGAGTGCACATAATCTAGTTTCTCATATTTTATTGATCAAAATTTGGAAATTTCAAAATGAGAATTGAGGTATAAGAGTTTGGTTGTGACTCTTAACACAAATGATAACCAATGCAAAGAGACAGCGCCATTAATCAGACTTTGTGGTTTGGATTAGTCTATACAATTTTCTATGATCTATCTGTAGTTATTATGATATCATCAATATGTGGCATTTTTTAAGTATATTGGTAGCTATTTGTTAATATATTTTCCAATGTATTAGCTACATTGCGATTTGAAATGTGACAAATGAAGATGCGCATATGAGGGTATATTATGAATTATTGAACTCTCTCTCATTTTCGACGTAGCTATAAAAAAAAACTCTATAATATTTATCATTTAAATCTTTATTTAAAAATTTAGTTAATTCATAAATATTAGCTATAGCTACAGTTTTCTTCTAGCTATGTCGAAAATGAGAAAGTGTTCGATAATTTGTAATTTACCCTCATTACCAACAGGGGCTCTATCCTGAAGCTGTCTGTGGTGAATTGAATAGAAGGGGGTGTCCCTTGGTGCCCAAACTGTTGTAATTGGGAATATGGTTGATCTTTGGTTGAATACGTATATCTCTAAATTTTGTTTCCTTTTATACAACCATGGGTCCATGATTAACAGGTCAAACTAAACGATAGGTCGCTATCAATGTTTTTATATATAGAATCTTTAATCTTATTCGTATATTCTTCAATCTTTTTAGATATGATCTTTGTTCTTATTGGTATAATATTTAATCTTATAAATTCATTTAATCCGCCTTAACTCGTACTTTTAATGTTTGTGTACTTTTCAACCAACAAATTAGGTACTCACTCATACAAATTGTTTCTTAACATTTTATTCTACAACAGTTCTTACCTTTCCTCTCTGTTTATTAGTTCTAACTGTTACCCTAACAGGCAGATTTTCCTGTTATTGATTTCTTTTACATTTCCTCATTTAGAATCGATTTTCTGTTTTTGGAGGGGTAGGGGTGTCTTTTAACCTGAAACTCCATACCTGCTTTTCCGCTAGTGAAAAATAAACTCTTTATTTAGTACACCTGTGGTAGGTGACTGTTATTGGAGTAGCTTTTCTGCATTCATGAGCAATGTAATCGACTAGTGGTAGGTGACTTTGTTATTGGAGTGGCTTTTCTGCATCCATGAACGGTGAAATCGACTGGTAGTTGGTGGCAATGCTCACGGAATAGCTTTTCTGCATCCATGAATATTGTAATCGACTGGTGGTAGGTGACAATGCTCACGGAGTAGCTTTTCTGCATCCATGAACGGTGTAACCGACTGGTTGTAGGTGACTTTATTAAATATATAAATATTTAACCGACTAGTTTTAGGTGACTTTGTTCTTAGGACCACTTTCCTCCTTGATTGCTTCTTCCAGTCCCTTGTATTTAATTTCCTTTTGACTTAGCGATATGGCCTTTGGTTCCGAAACACACGTTAAACCCCCTAATTAATCAATTAAGTCTAATTTTCATACGATCACCTAGGCCTATGTTTGAGGCCTAATTACTTAGTTTAAATGAGTAAATAAATATAATTACCACAATGTTAGAGGGTTAAGATAACGTGTCGTTATCTCATTATAACGTGTCAGCTGTTGTGTCTGCATTTTGCTCTCAGTATCGGTGTGGCTGTGGTGAGGGGAAGTTGTGTGCGATAGTCTCTCTCTCGAACCTGTGGCTAGAAAACGGAGAAAAACCTCCTGCCGCAGCGCTTTTTTTTTATCCCTTGCAGCTACTTTGCGATGTTATTTGCTGCTTTGACTCGGTGCTAATGTTTTAAATAGATTTTCTGAAGAGTGCCAATACTGTTATAGTTATTACGTTGAAATTATTTAACTTATGATGTTATGTATGAGATATTTATTTGAGTGTAGTGTAAGATCCGAGTTATTAGACGGTTATATATAAACTATAATTTAATTTAACTCATTATTTCATGGATATCAATTAAAGTAACGAGTTAAATTATAGATATTTATTTGATCGAACCGACCAATAACTCGCAATTTACTCTTATCTATTCGTGTCGAGGTGTTGAATGTATTATTACGGCATCTAAAATTCAACTTTAAATTTCTAAATAAAGAAAATATGTTGAACCTTGCAGAACTTTAATGTAATTGTAATATTTATTTAAAAAAAATTAAACTCTTTGAATTTCTGTTCAGCATGAGCGATATCAATTACGAAATCATGACTAGGGTCGTGACAATATGCTTTTAAAATCATATATCTTAAGAATAGTCTATAAATAAAATGGTATCGAATACTATATACCGCTGGTGTAGAACCATTCTTAATTCTCTCCGTCTATAGTATTTTGGGGGTATGTGATTTTGAAAGCATAAGTGATCTAAGTGTATTGACCTCCGCTAAGGTTATGCATGCGAACTATCTGCTAAAATATCCCTAAAGTCTGCATAAGTGTATAGATGTTCATTTGTTTTGCATTCTGTGCCTGTCGGTAGTACTATCAGTTAGCTTTGTTAGTTCTTCTGGTGATAGTACATACGAAATCACACTGTCGGTAGTACTATCAGTTAGCTTTGTTAGTTCTTCTGGTGATAGTACATACGAAATCACACTGTCGGTAGTACTATCTGTTAGCTTTGTTAGTTCTTCTAGTGATAGTACATAAGAAATCACACTGTCGGTAGTACTATCTGTTAGCTTTGTTAGTTCTTCTGGTGATAGTACATAAGAAATCACACTGTCGGTAGTACTATCTGTTAGCTTTGTTAGTTCTTCTGGTGATAGTACATAAGAAATCACACTGTCGGTAGTACTATCTGTTAGCTTTGTTAGTTCTTCTAGTGATAGTACATAAGAAATCACACTGTCGGTAGTACTATCTGTTAGCTTTGTTAGTTCTTCTGGTGATAGTACATAAGAAATCACACTGTCGGTAGTACTATCTGTTAGCTTTGTTAGTTCTTCTGGTGATAGTACATAAGAAATCACACTGTCGGTAGTACTATCTGTTAGCTTTGTTAGTTCTTCTGGTGATAGTACATAAGAAATCACACTGTCGGTAGTACTATCAGTTAGCTTCTTTAGTTCTTCTAGTGATAGTACATACGAAATCACACTGTCGGTAGTACTATCAGTTAGCTTTGTTAGTTCTTCTGGTGATAGTACATAAGAAATCACACTGTCGGTAGTACTATCTGTTAGCTTTGTTAGTTCTTCTGGTGATAGTACATAAGAAATCACACTGTCGGTAGTACTATCAGTTAGCTTTGTTAGTTCTTCTAGTGATAGTACATAAGAAATCACACTGTCGGTAGTACTATCAGTTAGCTTTGTTAGTTCTTCTGGTGATAGTACATAAGAAATCACACTGTCGGTAGTACTATCTGTTAGCTTTGTTAGTTCTTCTGGTGATAGTACATAAGAAATCACACTGTCGGTAGTACTATCTGTTAGCTTTGTTAGTTCTTCTGGTGATAGTACATAAGAAATCACACTGTCGGTAGTACTATCAGTTAGCTTCTTTAGTTCTTCTAGTGATAGTACATAAGAAATCACACTGTCGGTAGTACTATCTGTTAGCTTTGTTAGTTCTTCTGGTGATAGTACATAAGAAATCACACTGTCGGTAGTACTATCAGTTAGCTTCTTTAGTTCTTCTGGTGATAGTACATACGAAATCACACTGTCGGTAGTACTATCAGTTAGCTTCTTTAGTTCTTCTAGTGATAGTACATAAGAAATCACACTGTCGGTAGTACTATCAGTTAGCTTTGTTAGTTCTTCTGGTGATAGTACATAAGAAATCACACTGTCGGTAGTACTATCAGTTAGCTTTGTTAGTTCTTCTGGTGATAGTACATAAGAAATCACACTGTCGGTAGTACTATCAGTTAGCTTTGTTAGTTCTTCTGGTGATAGTACATAAGAAATCACACTGTCGGTAGTACTATCTGTTAGCTTTGTTAGTTCTTCTGGTGATAGTACATAAGAAATCACACTGTCGGTAGTACTATCAGTTAGCTTTGTTAGTTCTTCTGGTGATAGTACATACGAAATCACACTGTCGGTAGTACTATCAGTTAGCTTTGTTAGTTCTTCTGGTGATAGTACATAAGAAATCACACTGTCGGTAGTACTATCTGTTAGCTTTGTTAGTTCTTCTGGTGATAGTACATAAGAAATCACACTGTCGGTAGTACTATCTGTTAGCTTTGTTAGTTCTTCTGGTGATAGTACATAAGAAATCACACTGTCGGTAGTACTATCAGTTAGCTTCTTTAGTTCTTCTGGTGATAGTACATAAGAAATCACACTGTCGGTAGTACTATCTGTTAGCTTTGTTAGTTCTTCTGGTGATAGTACATAAGAAATCACACTGTCGGTAGTACTATCAGTTAGGTTTGTTAGTTCTTCTGGTGATAGTACATAAGAAATCACACTGTCGGTAGTACTATCAGTTAGCTTTGTTAGTTCTTCTGGTGATAGTACATAAGAAATCACACTGTCGGTAGTACTATCAGTTAGCTTTGTTAGTTCTTCTGGTGATAGTACATAAGAAATCACACTGTCGGTAGTACTATCTGTTAGCTTTGTTAGTTCTTCTGGTGATAGTACATAAGAAATCACACTGTCGGTAGTACTATCAGTTAGCTTTGTTAGTTCTTCTGGTGATAGTACATAAGAAATCACACTGTCGGTAGTACTATCAGTTAGCTTTGTTAGTTCTTCTAGTGATAGTACATACGAAATCACACTGTCGGTAGTACTATCTGTTAGCTTTGTTAGTTCTTCTGGTGATAGTACATAAGAAATAACACTGTCGGTAGTACTATCAGTTAGGTTTGTTAGTTCTTCTGGTGATAGTACATACGAAATCACACTGTCGGTAGTACTATCAGTTAGCTTTGTTAGTTCTTCTGGTGATAGTACATAAGAAATAACACTGTCGGTAGTACTATCAGTTAGCTTTGTTAGTTCTTCTGGTGATAGTACATAAGAAATCACACTGTCGGTAGTACTATCTGTTAGCTTTGTTAGTTCTTCTAGTGATAGTACATAAGAAATCACACTGTCGGTAGTACTATCTGTTAGCTTTGTTAGTTCTTCTGGTGATAGTACATAAGAAATCACACTGTCGGTAGTACTATCTGTTAGCTTTGTTAGTTCTTCTGGTGATAGTACATACGAAATCACACTGTCGGTAGTACTATCAGTTAGCTTCTTTAGTTCTTCTGGTGATAGTACATAAGAAATCACACTGTCGGTAGTACTATCAGTTAGCTTCTTTAGTTCTTCTGGTGATAGTACATAAGAAATCACACTGTCGGTAGTACTATCAGTTAGCTTTGTTAGTTCTTCTGGTGATAGTACATAAGAAATAACACTGTCGGTAGTACTATCAGTTAGCTTTGTTAGTTCTTCTAGTGATAGTACATACGAAATCACACTGTCGGTAGTACTATCAGTTAGCTTTGTTAGTTCTTCTAGTGATAGTACATAAGAAATCACACTGTCGGTAGTACTATCAGTTAGCTTTGTTAGTTCTTCTAGTGATAGTACATAAGAAATCACACTGTCGGTAGTACTATCAGTTAGCTTTGTTAGTTCTTCTAGTGATAGTCCGTAAAAAATCAGTGGAAAGTGTGTTTAATTTTCTCCTGTCAGTGACCAGAATTAAGAAAATATATCTACTGTGCACCAAAATGTGCTTCATTTACTTTTAAAATGTATTTACCTTTATTATTATCTTGAGACTGAGCTCAGCTCTATACTCGGGTTATGATTGTTGTAGATCATACGAAGTGCAGGGTATAATTGTTGTGTATCATTTCACCTGTAACTTCATCAGTACTCTATTTTCTTTTCTTAGGAGGAAGTCCATTAGCTAGGACATTTATTTCATTTGTTGATAATCTTTTTCTTGAGTAATTTCATAATAAGTTACTAGGGTCAAGCTCCTCTCTTGTTGTTCGTAATCCCAAATTAAAAAGTTTACGTCTATGGACTTCCTAAGAAAATAAATTATCACAAATTTTTCCTCTACTTTATTTTAGTTATAATGGAAGAGCATAGCTATGTCTTTATATTGTCTGGGCAGATTAGATAAACTGTATTGTTTTTCTTCAAAAATTGAGTTCAGTAATTTAGATGTCGTTGTTTGAAATTCAAGTTAAATATACCCCCGTCTCTGCTATCCCTGGGGGTGTGTGAATGTACATTTATTGTGTACAATGTGAGAGTACATTTATCGTGTACAATGTGAGTGTACATTTATTGTGTACAATGTGAGTGTACATTTATTGTGCACAATGTGAGTGTACATTTATTGTGTACAATGTGAGTGTACATTTATTGTGCACAATGTGAGTGTACATTTATTGTGCACAATGTGAGTGTACATTTATTGTGCACAATGTGAGTGTACATTTATTGTGTACAATGTGAGTGTACATCTATTGTGTACAATGTGAGTGTACATTTATTGTGCACAATGTGAGTGTACATTTATTGTGTACAATGTGAGTGTACATTTATTGTGTACAATGTGAGAGTACATTTATTGTGTACAATGTGAGTGTACATTTATTGTGTACAATGTGAGAGTACATTTATTGTGTACAATGTGAGAGTACATTTATTGTGCACAATGTGAGTGTACATTTATTGTGTACAATGTGAGTGTACATTTATTGTGCACAATGTGAGTGTACATTTATTGTGCACAATGTGAGTGTACATTTATTGTGTACAATGTGAGTGTACATCTATTGTGTACAATGTGAGTGTACATTTATTGTGCACAATGTGAGTGTACATTTATTGTGCACAATGTGAGTGTACATTTATTGTGTACAATGTGAGAGTACATTTATTGTGTACAATGTGAGAGTACATTTATTGTGTACAATGTGAGAGTACATTTATTGTGTACAATGTGAGAGTACATTTATTGTGCACAATGTGAGTGTACATTTATTGTGTACAATGTGAGTGTACATTTATTGTGCACAATGTGAGTGTACATTTATTGTGTACAATGTGAGTGTACATTTATTGTGTACAATGTGAGAGTACATTTATTGTGTACAATGTGAGTGTACATTTATTGTGTACAATGTGAGAGTACATTTATTGTGTACAATGTGAGTGTACATTTATTGTGTACAATGTGAGAGTACATTTATTGTGTACAATGTGAGAGTACATTTATTGTGTACAATGTGAGAGTACATTTATTGTGTACAATGTGAGAGTACATTTATTGTGTACAATGTGAGAGTACATTTATTGTGTACAATGTGAGTGTACATTTATTGTGTACAATGTGAGTGTACATTTATTGTGTACAATGTGAGTGTACATTTATTGTGTACAATGTGAGAGTACATTTATTGTGTACAATGTGAGAGTACATTTATTGTGTACAATGTGAGAGTACATTTATTGTGTACAATGTGAGTGTACATTTATTGTGTACAATGTGAGTGTACATTTATTGTGTACAATGTGAGAGTACATTTATTGTGTACAATGTGAGAGTACATTTATTGTGTACAATGTGAGAGTACATTTATTGTGTACAATGTGAGTGTACATTTATTGTGTACAATGTGAGAGTACATTTATTGTGTACAATGTGAGTGTACATTTATTGTGTACAATGTGAGAGTACATTTATTGTGTACAATGTGAGTGTACATTTATTGTGTACAATGTGAGAGTACATTTATTGTGTACAATGTGAGTGTACATTTATTGTGTACAATGTGAGAGTACATTTATTGTGTACAATGTGAGAGTACATTTATTGTGTACAATGTGAGAGTACATTTATTGTGTACAATGTGAGAGTACATTTATTGTGTACAATGTGAGAGTACATTTATTGTGTACAATGTGAGAGTACATTTATTGTGTACAATGTGAGTGTACATTTATTGTGTACAATGTGAGTGTACATTTATTGTGTACAATGTGAGTGTACATTTATTGTGTACAATGTGAGAGTACATTTATTGTGTACAATGTGAGAGTACATTTATTGTGTACAATGTGAGAGTACATTTATTGTGTACAATGTGAGAGTACATTTATTGTTTGAATTATCTGTTCAAATTTATTACTACCAGCTACTAAAAAATTAGCTCATTATTTTACAATGTATGAATATCACCACTTTTCTATCCCCTATAAAATTCAAATAGGTCAAACATCCAAGCAGATAGCTCACTAATGCTTTTGTCATCTCTGCACAGCTGTTACCCGTTGCCGGGCAATTTAGATTGCGCTATCATGTTATGGGCCACTAAACTGTACAACTCATTGGTCTGTAGAGGTCAGTGTAGTCTCACATGCACCTATCTAATCTAAACCTTAATAACTCATTTCTACTATTCTCTGTATAAGGATATAAACAATAACCTTATCATTAGGGTTGTGACAATATGCTCTTAAAATCATAGATCTTAAGAATATCATTAGACGAAATGGTATCGAATATTATATACCGCTGGTGTAGAACCATTCAATACTCTTTAATTATCTCAGTCTATGATATTTTCAGGATCTGTGATTTTAAAAGCATATTGTCATAACCCTACTTATTATCGCGAGGAACACTGCATTGTTCATACATTTGAAAGCAATGGACGGGGTGCAGTAACTGAGGGTATACCCCAGGGCAGTGTTATAGGTTCTCTCTATTTAACATGTATACTATATATAGCATTGCTATTTTTGTTCTAGTTGTTGAAAAGAAGTATTTGCTTGGTACTATTAATAGTTGAAGTTTTTTTTTAGAACATTTCTAGTTTATTGATATGATGAAACGTAGTTAAAATATATCGCTTACAAAATCATCAGTTGCATGGTTCCACTGTAATCGGATGTGCTTAATTATAGGTTTAACACTACTCCATTGTTAACTTGACCAATTTTGAGCAATTAGTACATGCGGAGGTTAGCATACTATGATTTAGATTACGTCATAGTTTGCTAAATGCTGTACTTATTTGTGTTTGTATTAGAGTGTTTGTTCGACGTAATTTTGACGTTTATACTATTTGGTTCATACAAGGTACCTAGTTATCTATGTAAGTTGAGTACATCCAGTAGTATTTGAGTACCTCTAGTTAACCAGTGGTTACCATTGCTAGTTACCAGTGCTCACCATTGCTAGTTACCAGTGCTCACCATTGCTAGTTACCAGTGCTCACCAGTACTAGTTAACCAGTGGTTACCATTGCTAGTTAACCAGTGCTCACCATTGCTAGTTACCAGTGCTCACCATTGCTAGTTACCAGTGCTCACCATTGCTAGTTACCAGTGCTCATCATTGCTAGTTACCAGTGCTCACCATTGCTAGTTACCAGTGCTCACCATTGCTAGTTACCAGTGCTCACCATTGCTAGTTACCAGTGCTCACCATTGCTAGTTACCAGTGCTCACCATTGCTAGTTACCAGTGCTCACCATTGCTAGTTACCAGTGCTCACCATTGCTAGTTACCAGTGCTCACCATTGCTAGTTACCAGTGCTCACCATTGCTAGTTACCAGTGCTCACCATTGCTAGTTACCAGTGCTCACCATTGCTAGTTACCAGTGCTCACCATTGCTAGTTACCAGTGCTCACCATTGCTAGTTACCAGTGCTCACCATTGCTAGTTACCAGTGCTCACCATTGCTAGTTACCAGTGCTCACCATTGCTAGTTACCAGTGCTCACCATTGCAAGTTACCAGTGCTCACCATTGCTAGTTACCAGTGCTCACCATTGCTAGTTACCAGTGCTCACCATTGCTAGTTACCAGTGCTCACCATTGCTAGTTACCAGTGCTCACCATTGCTAGTTACCAGTGCTCACCATTGCTAGTTACCAGTGCTCACCATTGCTAGTTACCAGTGCTCACCATTGCTAGTTACCAGTGCTCACCATTGCTAGTTACCAGTGCTCACCATTGCTAGTTACCAGTGCTCACCATTGCTAGTTACCAGTGCTCACCATTGCTAGTTACCAGTGCTCACCATTGCTAGTTACCAGTGCTCACCATTGCTAGTTACCAGTGCTCACCATTGCTAGTTACCAGTGCTCACCATTGCTAGTTACCAGTGCTCACCATTGCTAGTTACCAGTGCTCACCATTGCTAGTTACCAGTGCTCACCATTGCTAGTTACCAGTGCTCACCATTGCTAGTTACCAGTGCTCACCATTGCTAGTTACCAGTGCTCACCATTGCTAGTTACCAGTGCTCACCATTGCTAGTTACCAGTGCTCACCATTGCTAGTTACCAGTGCTCACCATTGCTAGTTACCAGTGCTCACCATTGCTAGTTACCAGTGCTCACCATTGCTAGTTACCAGTGCTCACCATTGCTAGTTACCAGTGCTCACCTTTGCTAGTTACCAGTGCTCACCTTTGCTAGTTACCAGTGCTCACCTTTGCTAGTTACCAGTGCTCACCTTTGCTAGTTACCAGTGCTCACCTTTGCTAGTTACCAGTGCTCACCTTTGCTAGTTACCAGTGCTCACCATTGCTAGTTACCAGTGCTCACCATTGCTAGTTACCAGTGCTCACCATTGCTAGTTACCAGTGCTCACCATTGCTAGTTACCAGTGCTCACCATTGCTAGTTACCAGTGCTCACCATTGCTAGTTACCAGTGCTCACCTTTGCTAGTTACCAGTGCTCACCTTTGCTAGTTACCAGTGCTCACCTTTGCTAGTTACCAGTGCTCACCTTTGCTAGTTACCAGTGCTCACCTTTGCTAGTTACCAGTGCTCACCTTTGCTAGTTACCAGTGCTCACCTTTGCTAGTTAACCAGTGCTCTCCATTGCTAGTTAACCAGTGACCCACTAACATCTGGGTGCACTCTTACCACCCCAGGGCCAACAGTCCACCCATGGACTGGACCTACCAACTGATTGGTGGTTACACATGTACCGTAAATACCAATAAATAGCGGCATTCGTAGGTAGTAAGGAATACCGTATGGCAGCACTGTATCGTAGATACTATATAGTGAATTGGCAGAATCGTACCCTAGATACCAGTAAAAAGCGTATTACGGCAGAATAGGTGTCGTGAATTCTAATAAATAAAGTGTGACTGAACTATGTATCGTAGATACTGGTAAGTAGGATAACAATAGCACCGTGTCATAGATACTAGTAAGTAGCATAACAATAGCACCGTATCATAGATACTAGTGAGTAGCATAACAATAGCACCGTATCTAGTAAATAATGCTACTGCAGATAAGGTATCTATCACTAAGTGTTTATTCATTATATCGATATCTCCTCGGTAATAATATTATTAGCTAATTTTATATATAGGGTAAGGTGATAATTACCATTAAATACCTGATCATAATTTCAATAGATTATTATTATTACTCATTGAAATATATTCATTGTGGACAAAACAAGAAAAAATATTGACTTTATTTTTTTATCTCTCTACAATGAATATTTTTTATTATTTTTTTGATGAATTTTAGTAACAGCCTATTTGCATCTGGTATTTTTTTTAAGACAATTTGTTTTCAATAAAAACAAAATAATGGATAAATTGTAACGTTATCCGATCGCCTTTGACCAAACATTTAACCTACTTTTACGTTTGAGTATTTAACTTGTGTCTCACCATAGCGTATGAAAAGTTTCTTAGTTTCAGAGCAGCGCGTGAAGGTTTTAATTGGCAACTTTCACGTCCCTTAAATGTACTCTGGCCTACATTGCGTTCTATCCACTCCTTTAATAGTGCCTAGTTAATAAAGAGCTGCCTTAAGAGGAAATATCCCCTTATTAGTTCACTCTCCTGTAGCTGTATTGAATAACAACAAAGATAGAACCGGTCTAGAACCACTACATCTCTATAGCGGCCATTTGAGTGTCATTGCGTCCATTTGTTTGAGATCTGACTCATGCAGTTTGGTCATACACGTATTGTTTTTTAATTTTAATACTGTCATTTTTAGGTCATGTAGATATTATTGCCGCTCATAGTTTCAATGCATGGTTTAATGAACCATAGTATTAGCTTAATGCTGTATACCCTCCTTTCCTTTTTTTAATTGCAGACTGGCAGTGGACTCGATCGAAGTTAAAACCTTTATTTTACGTGGAGTTTGTATCTAGGATAAAACTTTATGATGATCATTGAGTTTGTATCTAGGATACAAATTTGTGACTTGAATTTGTATCTAGGATACGACTATTCTTGTTTTGTTTCTCGGATAAAGCTTTTTCATGATTATTTTAATTTAATCACATTTTTGTATTCGTTATGTGACGTCAACCGTTGACTTTTAGAAAATATTCAACATGTGATGTTATCACTTCCCTATTATATATTACTTTTAGAAGTTTCATAATTCTTTGTAAAGTATAGACGCAATATATACTGTTAATTAATTTAAAGATACCACCGTACTAGTAACTATTAGGGTAATAAAATGTTTTGTTCAAAATAAATGTCTGACATCTTGTATGAACCCTGTTTATTTTTGGGTCATCAGTGCAATTTCACCCCAGTTTATAGTGTTGCAGGTAATTGGGTTTGGGGCTGTATCTGATTACCTGTATGTAGTTAAGTATCTAGTTACCTGTATGTAGTAAAGTATCTAGTTAATAAACTGTATCGAGTAAAGTGTCTAGTTACGGTGAAACTCTAGGGTAGGATTGGTGAGGTTGAGTATATTATGCCTAGTTGATCTTCATTGAAACTAATATAGAAAATATATGAAGTAAATAGTGTAATCTAATCATCAGTCCAGTCAATATTTAATTTTCGACTAATTTTATCAAAATATAATAGACGTAACAAAATTATCAACTAATTAAATATAAATCTTATAAATCCAATGATACGTAACACAATTATCATCCAATTGTCATAAAAGAAATATAGAATATTAAATGTTTTTAAGTCAAATAATGTTTACAGAAAGTTGTGAAAGCAAATAAAGTAAATAAAATGCTGTACAAGCAAATAAGCTCTCACTAGCATTTGCCTGTTAAGCAAAGTTATAAGCCATTATACAATATATTCTATTGGCTTTAAGTGTGTGTTGCATTGGACTAAAGTGTTCATGATATCCTTTGCTGTGGAGTATATTGCTTAATGAGAACACTGTGTTTGTGTGTGCTTCATGTGTCAAATATAAAACTTATAATATATGAATATTGTAAAGTTTATAATATGATAAATGAATATTATAAAGTTGGGTATTTGGTGAAAAGAAAACAGCTGATATGAAGTTTTAATTTTCGATAAACGTCGACCCATGCTAAACCCAGCCTATACAACCCCAATTAAAGGTCAACCCATATACCCATCCTGTGGAAGATAACTAGTTGTCGGTACCCAGTCATTAGTACTCTAGCTAGTTTATTTACTGGTTTGAGAAGTGTTTTTATCTTATCGTCTTACTTGTTCTACCTAGTTAGTAAACACTACGACACACTGTCTCACGTGCAACCAATTGCGATAAACTGATTAGTGGTCTATCTGACATTGATGATTAGTGGGCTATGTGCCTAACAATTCTTTCTGATACAATTTATTTTGTTCGGTATAATTAATACTATGAGTGAAAACGGTCATTCTTATGCATCTTTTCTTTGATTTAATGTTATAAAGTCTGTTATTCATATAAAACCTTGAGATATATGCATCGACTAAGCCACTTTATTTTGAGAGTGCCATTTCAAGTGACAATAAAGCTTAAAGAAAGTGCGATGGTAAAACGAAAGGTCTTGGGTAGAAGAAAATTGTCTAGACTGTACATTAGTGATCTATGATAGTGACTTTAATACGTTTTGAGCAAGAGGATTGATCCGCCATTGGGTAACACTGAACTTCCAGTTACAGGAAAACTTAAGAACTAGATTCTTTAAAATCCTGAATTATGAAATGCAATTGAGCTATGAAGTATTTACTATATTTAAATTATAGAAAATTTCGTCATAGTTATCCCCTCAATGACCATATTTTCTATGATTTTAATCATAGAAAACTATCTATACACTCTAGATATGAAGTGGCTCTGAGTTATGAAAGAACTGATTCTTCATAACTCAAGAGTTTCACTGTACTACGATGTGACCCACCACTGGGTCACATTGTTTTTATTTATAAGATATTTTTTTTTTAACTTTTCTCCTAAATACTTTTGCTTTTAATGGTACATTTATATAATAAAGAAAGATACATTGTTCACAAAAAAAAATGCTTTTTTACTAAAGTATTTGGTAAGCTAGCAAGGCCGTCACAGTGAACATGTTAAACTAGTCTTAAGGTCACTAAGGTTAATCTGCACTTCACTGTTTAACCATACTGATCAAATTACTTTAAAGCTATCTGATCAGTTTGAACTATTTCTAATTGGGAGGCTATGTTCTCTCTCTGATTTGTCGATAGGTAGCACTGTAATGTTTTCTAGCCTTCAACATACTCCCCTTAACCCTCCTGATCCGTCTACAACTGAAATAGTGTAGCTGTGCCTTATCTATACCATCTAATTGTGTGTTGCCGCTACATTGTTGTTTTGCTTGCTATTTGTGCAGAAGATTTCTTCTATAGTGAATGTATATTGAGTAAGGAAGTAGCCTGTATAGTAAACAAATTTTCTTCAGTCTGTTGTAAATAGCCATCGGTTTCTAAAAACTAATGACCATTTTATGTCAGACTAAAGAAAATGTGTTCTCTATACGGTGTAATTCTCTTACTCAGGACTCTAAGAGGTGTTCTACTGTAGTAGATTTAGTAGATACTAAACTGCCTCAAATTCTTAAATATACAAAAAGTATGTTTATTCAGACCAGCTTTATAATTTAAGGTAAAAGTACGTACACTGTTTGGTCTATAACAGCTGACTCATGCACCGTATGTCCGTTGCCGGTTTCTTCTCGTTTTAACGGTTGTCTTCGTTTTCTAGAGTCTTGAGGTGTTTTAGTAACCGTACGTTACTGTGTCGTACTGCTTTTAAATAAATTGAGCAATGTACTGATTGGTTTAGATATGTCCATATCGCTCATTAATTTCAATAACAGAAATGTCCAAATCGCTCATTAATTTAAATAACGTTATATCTCAAAAATGATCATATTGCTCATTAATTTTAGTCTCAGTATAGCAATCTCATTAATGTTCATATCGTTCGGTAATTTCAATAACGGCATTCAAAAATGTGAAACCGTCCTATTGATTTTGTTTTGTTTAAAAAGACAATATTTTTCCATTAAAAACAAGAAGGATAAAATCTTCCGATCTTCCGACATGATTTATTTAGTTCTTAATTAACTGTCTATTTACTCTACTAAGTAAGCCATTTTTATGATTACTTGATAATACATGATCATTATTGTAAGGAAAAACATAACTATTTTACCAATCTTCAATTAAATTGTACGTTTCTTTATGGTGTTCAACAGAGAGATATAGTTCTAGTTTTTGTGGCTGTAATGAGTGTTAGCAAGATGTACGCACCCACCCTTCTAGCGATATAAATGATGGTTACAGTGATAGAGCTTCCGTTTTTAGAAGGCACAACCCTCTTAAAGCAATGCTAGAAATGCAGTACCCTGTTGATCATGAGAGGAAAATGTTAACTGACTCTTCTTTGGTCTCGGGGTCTGTGGAGTTTTTGGGCGACTCCTCCAATGGATCCTCTAGTTCGAGTGATACGTACACTCCTCCCACTCCTGAAGCCAAGGATCTGAAATGTGGTGATTTAGCTGTTCCAAATGATGGTCAACTTGTTTCAACGTGTGTCAGTGTTGACGATACAACGTCTGACAAAAAGGAATTTGAAGCTGCCAATGAACTTGATGTTCCAACGCCAGTTAATGATACGATGGAGCTTGAAGAATCTTTTAAGAAGGAATTAAACGTTATGGAAAGTGATCTGATGTCTCTCGACGCAAATGTTTTACCTTCAGACGAGAAAGATGATCAACTGACAGACCCGCCCATGTCGCTACAGTTTGATTTCGGGGGTAAAGTCACATTGATGGAGAAGGAGTCTGTATGTTCAGATTTTTCTGACATGGAGTTCAAGTACGGTAGTGCCTCCCTTCCATGTCAGGACCATCTCAACCCTAAGATGCTGGGGAGAAAGAGGAAGATGGTGAAGTTCAGCAGAAACACATCTGTAGACTCGTCCTCTAGTGAGGCTAGTTACCGTAGTTCAACTCTCTGCGCCGATCAACCGCATGCCTCCTACGCCGCGCAAACCCTTTCCTCTATCAAAAAATCGAACAGAAAAGAGGAGGAGCTACCCGTCATACCTCACAACTCTGAAGACAGCTATCAGTGGTCTGCTGAAAATGAGTGGATTATGATCTTTGATAAGCTGATAAAGAACTCTATGAAGTCGCCCCGAAGGAGACACACCACTGCCACCACCTTTGATCAGCCCGAGGACAGTCCCAAACTGTACCGCAGGGGGACCAAGAGTGTGGGCTCATCACCTTACCACCGGGGCACACCCTATGGGGTCCAGAACAACTATTCCATGGAAGAAGGTAAATATTATGAAGTAAAATTAATAAAATTATAATTTTTGGTAAACCTTTTACAGTTATTTCTACAAACTCTTTATTTTTATCTCTTTTAATTTTTCTATTTAATTTAACATTTCTCCATTTTATTTTTTAAATATTTTATTAAATTTTTTATCCATTTTTTATCCATTTTTTTCCTTCCAATTCCATTTTTTATTAAATTTATTTTTTATTCGATCTATTTTTAAAATTAACTGTTGAGAGTACACCTAAAAGTTCTAGAGAAAGTAAATAGGCATCAGCTACTAGTGCTTCACTAGTTACTAATTGGTGTAACATTACAGATTTTATAACAAAGTATTACATTTCACTGCTGTAACTTGACAAACTAAGTAAATGAACTCGTAGTTAGTCAGTGAACTTATTTTTGGTGATTAATATAAAATATTGCTAATGGTAAATTGGTAATAAAAATGTAATTTTACAATTAAGTAATACAGTAAAACTTCTGAGTTATGAAGAACTCGAGTATTTAGATCTGAATTATGAAATGCACTTGAGTTATGAAGTAGTTTTCTATGTTTGAATTATAGAAAATGATATAGTCAAGAATTTCGTCATAGTTCTCAGTGTCCTCAAACCCTCAATGACAAAAGTTTTCTATGTTTTTAATCATAGAAAACTATCTAGTGCACCCGAGATATGAAGTTGTTCTGAGTTATGAAGCAACTGATTCTTCATAACTCAGGAGTTTCACTGTACTAATGCAGTTGTGCCATTAGATAATGGTAATGCAATTGTGCCATTAGATAATGGTAATGCAGTTGTGCCATTAGATAATGGTAATGCAGTTGTGCCATTAGATAATGGTAATGCAGTTGTGCCATTAGATAATGGTAATGCAGTTGTGCCATTAGATAATGGTAATGCAGTTGTGCCATTAGATAATGGTAATGCAGTTGTACCATTAGATAATGGTAATGCAGTTGTGCCATTAGATAATGGTAATGCAGTTGTGCCATTAGATAATGGTAATGCAGTTGTGCCATTAGATAATGGTAATGCAGTTGTGCCATTAGATAATGGTAATGCAGTTGTGCCATTAGATAATGGTAATGCAGTTGTGCCATTAGATAATGGTAATGCAGTTGTGCCATTAGATAATGGTAATGCAGTTGTGCCATTAGATAATGGTAATGCAGTTGTGCCATTAGATAATGGTAATGCAGTTGTGCCATTAGATAATGGTAATGCAGTTGTGCCATTAGATAATGGTAATGCAGTTGTGCCATTAGATAATGGTAATGCAGTTGTGCCATTAGATAATGGTAATGCAGTTGTGCCATTAGATAATGGTAATGCAGTTGTGCCATTAGATAATGGTAATGCAGTTGTGCCATTAGATAATGGTAATGCAGTTGTGCCATTAGATAATGGTAATGGAGTTGTGCCATTAGATAATGGTAATGGAGTTGTGCCATTAGATAATGGTAATGCAGTTGTGCCATTAGATAATGGTAATGCAGTTGTGCCATTAGATAATGGTAATGGTTTTGTGCCATTAGATAATGGTAATGGAGTTGTGCCATTAGATAATGGTAATGCAGTTGTGCCATTAGTTAATACTAATGCAGTTGTACCATTAGTTAATACTAATGCAGTTGTACCATTAGTTAATACCAATCCAGTTGTAACATTAGTTAATACTAATGCAGTTGTACCATTAGTTAATACTAATGCAATTGTACCATTAGTTAATACTAATGCAGTTGTACCATTAGTTAATACCAATCCAGTTGTACCATTAGTTAATAGCAATGCAGTTGTACCATTAGTTAATAGCAATGCAGCTCCCATTTCGCCTGCATATTCCATTAGTTCTTTTTCCCTATCATCATAATCGCTTCACTGAAGACACAAGAAGAAGCTAAAATTACGAGTCTAAAAAGTCTACGTAAAAACAGTTATTAACTAGCGTCAAGGTTAGCTTTATGGAAGGGGTTTATGTGCTTACTTCACTCTACACAAAATCTATTAATTATATGAAACAAAATATAACACTATTTTGTTTGTTTGATGTTGTCGTGTTACGTACGTACGTTACGCCTGTAAGAAAATAGTGGAAATTGGTATTGCACTACTATACAGGTACAGGTTATTAAAACTAATGATCTAAAGGCTATTATGTTGTTAAATGGAATAGAAATTCAACCTTATGGAAAATAGAATAGGAAATAACTTCTGTAGAAGAAATCTATTATTTAAAAAACAATGGATATTATTATGTAATTTTTTGATAATCACAATGTGAATCACTCACTAGTCACACTACTAGTCTAGTAGTGACTTTTTCAAACAGTTTATCAGTCACTTCCCTCTGTAGTACTATAGTGTACCTTGCTATACACATGTCTCGTTGTTTTTGTTTTTCTCAATGGGTGGTGGTGATATTCCGTCAAACATATTGTCACAAACATCAGTCTCTTGATGTCTCTACCATAATATATACAGTAAAACTCCTCTATAATGAGATCCTGTATAGTGAGTGTAGTCTCTTGAAACAGATTTTATTTAGTCTGCCAAAAAATAGCCATTCGCTTCTATAAAACTAATTTTGTGGCATACTTAAGAAAATTTGTTCACTATAGAGTGTTTCACTATGCAGGACTCTACATTAACTATAGAGTATATAACTATTGGATAAATTATACTGTAATATGCTAACAAATTCTAACGTTCGTTTAAAGGGAGGGTTCAGTGTATTCTGTGATAGCCTGTACCTTTTTTTACCGTTTTATTACTTTGCTCAGTGACGTTGTGTTGTTAAATTTCAGATTTTAGACTAGCTTGTTTATGTGTAATTATACTGTATTGCGTCACTAGTTTAATTAGAGGGTATACTGAAATGCTTCGTGGTATATTTTTTATTAGTGTATGACTGTATGTCAATGGTAGGGTATATATTATTTATTTAATTGCGAAAAATGACAGTTAACTTTGATGGTGGTTTATAATTGAACTACACAACGGGATCAGTACTCAGTTTATTTTTCAACTTCTTAAATGAATTAAATGCTGAATTACTCGAACATGCCATGGTTTTCACTCTTTATTTATAGTTTTTTCTTGTACAGAGAAAAAAATTATATGTTGTAATATACAGTCTGATCGTATCTTGGATACTATAGCTATCGTATCGTGGATACTATAGCTATCGTATCTTGGATACTATAGCTATCGTATATAGAGTTCATTTTAATTGAAAAATATGCTTAATTTTTTCCTTATTTTTTCGGTGCGCAAACTTACAAGCGAAGGATAGTGACATTTTTATAAAGAGTAAACAAATAAAGTGCTAACGTCAGCATAATTTGATTTCAAATCATTTTTCAATAGCTCAACAATTCCTATCTTTCAATTCAAATTTGAAATTTAGGTTATTGAGTTTTTTACGTAGTTATTATTATTTTTTTTAATTACGTATTTATTTCTGTCGGTTAATTAGTTGCGTTCGATGATTGAGTATCCCCCCTATATTCTCCACATATTTTTTTCTTGGTTGCATTGTAACGGATGTAGCTTGTTGTGATTTTTCACACGTTTGTTCATACAACATTGGATGTTTGAGGTACCCAGATGTTTGCTCTGCCCAAACATTCACAAATATCGATAGGGGTAAATGTTATTATCTAACAAATACTTTAGCCACATGTTTACACAATATATTTTTCAATCAATATTTTTTAATCAATATGTTTCCATAATAAAATTGGTAACAATAATTCGCTTCAATATTTTTCAATAAACTATTTTTTTGCAACAGTATTTTTGAATTGATATTATAAAACATCCAATTTTTTTCCATCAATATTTTCCATCAAATAATTTTCTATCGTTTTTGCATTAAGTAATTTTGCATAAAGTGTTTTTTTTCTCGGTTATCTCACTATCCAGTGTTAGAATGTTATAACAACTATGTTCTGTTAGCATAGAGTAACCATATCTTCTTCTAACCTGGTAGGGGTGATTCTCTAGCCTCACTCTATCACTGCATTTTATTTCCCTGGACGTCAGCCAAGAGAGGATAAGAAATATAGTCCCTATATTTAGCACTGTAGGTCTGTCTGTAATGAATTATATCCCTCGTGTGATGATGTGAAACAGAGTATATGACCATGAGATATAATTAGGGTAAGCTACCAGTTGTCGGACAGTTACACATTTCCGATCATATAAGAAACTATAATAAAATATTGTTATTTAACTTTTATTTTTAATGGTATCTATGATACCTTAATTATTATTTCAATTGGTATCCATGATATCTTAATTATTGTTTTGATTGGTATCTATGATGCCTTACTTTATATTGTAATTGGTATTCATAATACCCTATCTTTCATTTAATTGGTATCCATGATTGAATTTTAAGTATTGATTAATGATTATTTATCTGAAATAAAAGTTGAATAATAAATTTTCTCTAATTTTGTATGATCGAAAATGGGGAACCAACCGATAACTCGAAACCCACCCTACTTCAATATGTATTCCATAGTTCTTTATTCTGCCCATATAATCAGAGTAACTATTTATGTGACTGATGGTACAGTATACCACAACTGTAACTCTATACCAATACCGTGCTGTCAAAATACTATTAACGTTGGTATTTGGTATTTAATGAAGGTGACGGGATTTATAACCCGGAATAAAAATCTCGGGAATCCCATTTCATTCCTGCCAATTTCATTGTTGAATATATTATATTTTATAATATAATTTTATATGTTTTTAACAATATTTAATAATTTGACATAAAGATGATACTGTTTAATAAAAGAACAGGTTTAAAGAATTAAGTAACAATATAAATACATTTTACCTCTATGGTTATATTAATATTTAAATTTCAAAGTTAAAATCTGTTCATCTCTAGTAATTATTAATGCAAAATAACTCCATGGTCAAAGTTATTAAAATTAAAATATCTTCATTTTACCATATACTAAATAGTTAGATAGGTATAGTCTTTGATAAAACATCCACAAACTATATAAATATATTAATTGAAATGGTAGCATTTATTTAAATTGATACCTGTTTATAATTTTTCCACTGGCTCTCTGATGAACTGTTGTAATTTGAATATTGGATTTTATTTTTTAACATGTGTGTCATTGTATAAATTAATGCAAACACCACACAGTCAATTGATGCAATGACTGTCCTTGTGATGGCGCTGTCTCTTTGCATTGGCTATCATTTGTGAATAGAGTCGCAACATACTGTTCAAAAATTGAAATTCATCACATCAAACAATTGCTCGAATATTATATACACATATATTTGATACAATTTAGATGTTAAATCGAAATAGTATACATAGAACTGTATTCACACCTGCTACTACATTACTCATAAAATACAGGCGTAACTGTACAGGTGTACATACATACCAGCTGTACTGTGTACTATCAGACTAAAGAGTCGCTGCATGATGTTTATTTCACAAATCACAGTTTTCTAATTTAATATCCTTTTCAAATCTCACAAATTTGTCGTCGTGTACCTAGACTAATTTTAAAGCATTACATTTAGTAAAGTTTCTTAAATGTGTTATTAGTAAACTGATATCACAGTTCACTCTGTAGGTGTAACATGTGTTCCCATTTGTTGTGACTGACCCTCTTTCTAAAGTGTGGCACGAGGGGACTTTTTTCGTTCACAACAGAGGGTATGTACTCGTAAGGCTGGTGCTCTAAACAATCTTAAATGAGGAAAGAATATTGATAATATAACGCTTGTATAATGAATTGCATCATTTCAGCGAAATTATTTTTCATTCGATATATTTTTATGCATTTTCTTTTGATGTAATTTCAGTTATTAGCTAGCTACTGTTTCAATTTTTATTCATGTTCGAAAATGTGGAACCATCCGATAACTTGGAACTTACCCTATAACCCTATAATCTGTTTTTTTAAACGAAAGTATTAATTATATGGTGGGGCCATAAAAGATTAGGAGGGGCCACTGAATCTTCTATGGCCCCCCCACCATAACATTCTTTATATCAATAAAGTGATGATTCCATTCTTAGAAATAAGAATTATATTAGTTTTACTTTACTACATTTATATTTAATATATTTACATTCATTATATTTATTCTAGCAATTATGAATTACTGAATATAATCAATTTTTTCATTTTGTTACTCGCAATATTTGTTTAGCTTAATAATAATAAATTGTTCTTGCATGTACTATCATCTGTAATCACTCTTATAAATGACTAAAAAAACGTTTTCTCCTAATTTATAGCTTCCTCTTCACATAAGGGTATAACTGAAACGTTTTTTAACGTTCACAATGGAGTGTTTAACCCTTTATCGTGAAGCAAACTGGTTTTTATAGTACTATTTATTACTAGGACTATAAAAGGTTACCTTTCTATTGTGGGGTTACATTTATTAATTTACTACACATTGAGGGATGTTGGTATGCTTGTACTAGTGGTAGGGTGAGTTAAGAATTACCGGTCAGTTCCACATCTTCGGTCATATAAGAAAAAACGATATTTTAATAATTATTTAATTTTTATTTTAGTTGGTATCCATGATACCTGCAGGTATCATGGATACCAACTAAAATAAAAATTAAATAATTATTAAAATATCGTTTTTTCTTATATGACCGAAGATGTGGAACTGATCGGTAATTCGGAACTTACCCTATACGTTATGGCAGTGTACAATCATTCAATAAAGTAATGGTTATATTGTGTTTTTAACTTATTATTTTTATTAGTGTTAACGATAAAAGAATTTAATACGAATTTTCAATTGAATAACTGTATCATTATTTTTATTGTGTTATTTACTAACTAATGTTAGAAAAATGAATTTAATAGAAGTTTTCTATAAAATATACCTGTTCCATTAATTGTATTGTGTTTTTAATATTATTGAAAAAATAATTTTTCTTCAATCTTTATAAATTTGATATAGATATTGTTTTAATGGTATTTGTTGAAAGCAATGATTGTATTGTGCATTCATTATTGCATTAATATTCACTATTGATAAGCCTTATCAGTCCGTTATTATTACGGTAATTTAATAACAGTAATTAGAATGTAATTTACCTGTTTGGCTCGCACGATTATAGGTGCACTGTTAGGTGAGTAGCTTCTGTGCATCCATGAGCACTGTCACCGACTGGTGGTAGGTGACTTTGTTCATTGAGTAGCTTTCCTGCATCCATGAGCACTGTCACCGACTGGTGGTAGGTGACTTTGTTCACTAAGTAGCTTTTCTGCACCCATGAGCACTGTCACCGACTGGTGGTAGGTGACTTTGTTCACTGAGTAGCTTTTCTGCACCCATGAGCACTGTCACCGACTGGTGGTAGGTGACTTTGTTCACTATGTAGCTTTTCTGCATCCATGACCAGTATCACCAACTGGTGTTTGGTCAAGTATCTACTTTCCTTAAAACATCGTGTTAATCATACATTGTTGTCATATTGCAACTGTCGATACGGTAAATAACTGACTAATAACTATAGTTAGTCCTCTAATGTTAGTATTATTGACTAATGTTCTGTGTGGTAACTAGTCAATGACTAGTATTGACTAATGTACTGTGGATAGTGGTTGCAACAGTAGTGACAGGCGTAGTGTGGATCTTACTTTTATTATATGGATATTAATTTAATGTCATTTTACACTTATTGAATATAATCTCTTTGGTAAATAATCAATCACTTTCTCTATTTTATAATATGACAATTTTTTATCTAACTGTGAATAATCAATGAATAGTAGTATCATTTTATTTATTGAAAGCAATTTATAGTGCCGGAGGGTAGGGTAAGTTTTGTGTTATCGGTCAGTTCCACATTTACGATCATATGAGAAAAAAAAAATTATTTAAAATTTTAACTATTTTACTCCTTTTTTCAAGATCGATCATGTGGAACTGTCTGACAACTCAGAAGAACTAACTCTATCGTCTATAAAAATATTATTAGTTTTACTATTATCATTTGAATGCTGCCATTGGTTTAATTATTACCCTAGCAGATTGCGGAAGGTTATAATATAGGCGGCATTTATTTCTTCTAAGTATTCTAACTGTGATATTGTCACCAGTTTTTCCCTGCATTATTTGCTAACTATATTACTTTCTCAATTATAATGCTTTATTAACGGTGTGACTGTACGTTATTTATCGTTATTGTTTTAGTGCGTATATATTACTTTCAAATTCAATAATTGAATTGTAATGCTGCTTGAAGTAGAGATGTATATTGACGAATAAAAAATTTCAAAATTTAAATGTTCTTCCCATAGGAAAAAAAAATTTCTACAAATAAAATTCATGACCAATTCAGAAATTTACTTAGTTATTTACTTCGATAAATTATATTTAGATTAATTATATAGGGTGGGTTTCGAGTTATCTGACAGCTCTTCATTTTCCATCATTTAAGAAAAGAAACTATAGTATTACTAAACTTTTATTTTAATTGGTATCCATGATACCTGTTTATCATGAATACCAATTAAAATAACAGATAAACTGCTAACCGTTTATCTTTAGCTAGCATGTTATAATACCATAACTATTTAGTTTCTTTGTATTAACAATAGAAATGACCCTCTCCTTTCACCCTATGGTTAATGCTAACAATTATATTCACTTGTGAGTTATTAGTAGGTACAGGGAGTGCCTGTGTCGGTTAACAGACTTCTAAGGGTCACACATATGGGGCATTTGACCCTAAACATGTAAATGCCTGAAAAGAATATCTTGACCCTTTCTGCTCTGAATTAATGTGAGTGTAGAAAATAAAGAATTTTATGTTATTCTTGTAATATATGGTGAAGAAAGCATATTAAACAATAAAAAAGATTTAAAAAAAAATCAGTATAATATATAATTTTTATGTAGTTTTCTTTTGATGGTTTTGCATATTTCATAACTTTATATTAGTTATCTATATGTAGTTATTGCTTGCCATTGATAATCCTAATCTTTTAATTCCAATGTAAACTCTTTGGCTATAATCATTTTGTTAATTTCAAAGTTATCGGACAGTTCCATATATTCGTTCTAATGAGAAAAACTATACAATTTGACATTTATTGGTAACTATGATACCTACAAGTATCTTATTATGAAATAACCTGAAGGTATCTTGGATACCAAATTAAATAACAGTAAAAATGTTAAATTTTATACTTTTTCTTATATGATTTAAAATTTGTAAACACAGGATAACTAGAACTCAACCTACTACCCGTCTCATATATTCTCCTTATAATGCTCTACCACCAACTAGAGTAAAAACAGTATATTATGTTATCAGTATTATACCCCTTGCACACTAACTAGTTAAAATACAGACCTGTTGAATGCTGAATCTAAAGAACAGATGGGCACTCCTCATTTTAGCGTGAAGGGGTGTGTGATTTTGTTGTGTGTGTGTTATGTTCGTCTGTGTGTGTATTATTTTGTGTGTTATGTTGTTGTGTGTATTCTGTGGTGAATAGAAGAGAAGGGGGGTGGCGTCCCTTGGGCCCCGAACTGTTGTAATTTGGATTATGGATTGTCTTTTTTCATTTTTACCATGTTTATCATTTTTTTAAAGCTACTTGCAGTTTTAGAGGATAGCGCTAGGGTTATGCTCTTCAACTACGAGGTCTTAGATTTTTTGTTAGGTAGACTCGTAGGCTTCATTTACTATCACCTCTTCATTTTCCTCCTCCATCCGTGAGTGCAGCCACCGGTGCTTGTGTCCCGTTTCGTCACATTCCTTCGTAAGTGACTGCATTCACGGAGTAGCTTTTCTGCATCCATGAGCATTGTCACCGACGGTGATAAGTGACTTTGTTCATGGAGTCACTTTCCTCTCTGACTGCTTCTTCCAGTCCCTTGTATTTAATTTCCTTTTGACGTCAGCGATATGGCCTTTGGTTCCGAAGCAGACGTTAAACCCCTACTAAAATAAATAATAATGTTGTTTGTATTATACTATATGTAGTTGTTGTCGTGTGTATTATACTATGTGTAGTTGTTGTTGGATGGGGGAGGGAGTAGTTGCAGTGGAGTGTGTACCGATTTATGGGATACTGTCCCTCCCTTTTCGTCACATTCTTTGGTAAGTGACTGTATTCACGGAGTAGCTTCTCTGCATCCATTAGCATTGCCACTTACGGTGGTAGGTGACTTTGTTCATGGAGCCACTTTGCTCTCTGACTGCCTGTTTCTGTCCCTTGTATTTATTTATTTTTTGTCGTCAGCGATATGGTCGAAGCAGACGTTAAACCTCCACTAAAATTGAAATTATGAGAGACTGTACCGATTGAAGGAGGGGGGGGGGGTATAGTTCAATTTATGACAGGTGGGGTTGTAGTTACACTGATTTAATGTACTATTGTTTGGTTGTTCCTTGATATTATAATTCATTAAATCCATAAATAATTCAACATGATTCTAAACTTGATGGTAAAATTTTTAATGTTCTTAAATTGCCCTCGAATTTTCATTGGTGAAAATTGATAAAAAAGATATTGATTGTTCGATAATTGTTTTGCCATTTTTTCATCATCAATATATCCTAATATTTACTTCATTTCTTGTAGATATTGTTATCACTTTCTTTCCTAACTCTCACTCCTGCTATCTATCTGTTCGATAATGCAGATAGCACGGCAATGCATATCATGCACGGTATAATTACACCTGCTGTGACCTTTCCGGTCTGGTTAGCTTCCCTCAGTTCGATATCTGTCCGCCAGACGGCGCCAAACGCACTAAAAAATAGCATCTTAACCCTTCACTGCGCAAAAGAAATGTGTAACATTTTTATCAAGCTTCTAATTTTTGTATTGTATTTTTCTTATTTGATCGGAAATGTGAAACCGTCCGATTAGTCTAAAATTACCAATTCTTCCATAATGAAATCCTGTATAGTGAATGTAGTGTCTTGAGTAAAGAAGTAGCCTCTATAGTGATGAAATTCTCTAGTTTTCCATGAATGAAAGGAAATTTGTTCACTATAGAGGCTACCCCTTTACTCAGGACACTAATTCACTATGCTGGATTTCATTTCAAAAGAATTCACTGTATCAACAAAATAAAAAAATATAAGATTTTAAATTTGAAACTTCAAAAAATTTGCTAAAAAAAATACCTGTCATATAAATAAAATTTAGTTTGTATTTTCCAATAGAATATTTTTTCAGTATTTTATATTTTATTAATATTTTCCCATTGTTTTTCTAATAGTGATGCTTGTCTTTAGTTCCTTGCAGTAAGTTTTTGGGTGTGTTTAATTACATTATTGGTAGTCATTTCAATTTAACTTTCTTCTCATTCTGCAGTCACTGTGTTACATCATGCTATAGGTGCAGTTATAACATAAAGAACACTTCTTACTCTATTGTAATTATATGTTGTGGTGTATGAGTCAGCAAAAACTATAGTAATCAAGATGCTTCAATTTATCATTCGTTTCAATTAGACAACAACAAAAAATCGATGAAATTTATAAAAATAATTTTTGAAACTATTGTTTTTTAGACTAAAATTATTTTGTAAAAGTTTTTTTTTTTTTGACGAATTATTTTTTTAACTATTCATTTTTTCGATAGAATTTCTTTACTTACATCAACAGTTTTAATTTCTTAATTTATCACCATTATTTATTTCCATTTTGTTTACATTAGCGTGTTTCTTACTCTGCGTGACGTCATAGCCGTTTGACCACTAAAGGGCGGTATGAGATTTAGTAACGCGTTACCTGATCACGGAAATTACCTTCTAGATACCTCTAATGGTTACCTACTTAAAACATGGTACTGTATTAACTGTGAAGTATATTTAAATATTAAACACCGTTTCGATGGAGTCGTGATGCAGAAAAGCTACTCAGAATCCTGAATGTCTATTTCGGTAACGATAAGAGTAAGTTATTAATATACCCCCAAAATATACTAATTCAATATTGCACATTATTTATTTGAAATAACTTCATTTTAACATTACAATTTTTTCCCCATTCAAATTAAGTCATCCGTAATATACCTAAAAGTATAAACTTTTTTTTTTTTTATTCAATCTAATCCTCTACAATACTATATTACTATCACGTGTTTATTTCAATTCAAAGGATATGTTAATTCATTGCATCTTGTTTAAGTTCTATAGCAAAGTTGATCGGGATGTAACAAACCTGATAAGTTGTCTGTAGTTTAATCCTTTAACTTTAATCCTTTAAGTTAGTAAATACAACTAATTTATTGGCTTGACTCCTTAGTTTTTGTAGCTTTATAATCAAGAGATTAAAATGATACAATTGGCTCGTAAATTCAATATGATAATACTACAGTAAAACATTCTACCGATTGAAAACGAATGGATGTTCATCGTTCGTTTAAAATAGTTATCATGAATTAAAATTATATTAAATTTTTTTTTTTGTTTCCTACTGTTATTTTTTACTTCATACATCTTTTATAATAATATTTGACATATCCGGTTGAAATTGCTTATCAATATGTTATCTATTATGTTTTAAATAATTAAAATATCGAGATTTAATTTTTTATTGAAATCAACTTTTATTTGGAAAACCCCTACTAAAATAAAATTAATTATTTGGAAATTATCTTCTTCACATGAAAAAGAATGAATAAATATAGATATATTTTTTTCCTATATTTTTAAAAACGATATGTAACTGTTATTTTATTTTTTTATAATTGGTGTCATTGATAACTGCATGTATCTTGGATATCAATTATAATAAAACTATAACAATTATTTGTATCGTTTTTCTTATATTACCGAAGATGTGAAACTGACCGATAATCCGTAATTTACCCTAGTGTTCTAGTGTTAGTTACAGTGTTCGTGTTGTTGCATATAAGTCACTAATCAGTGTTAGTCATTTGGTTCGTTACGGCAATGCATGTAAATATACGGCCACATTTAGGGTAAGTTACTAGTTATCGGACAGTTCCACATTATCGATCATATGAGAAAAAATATATAATTTATTTAATTTATACATTAAATAATTTAACCTTTCTATTTAGAAATAGTATATTTTTCTATTAAAAACAAAATGAATTAGATCTCTAACAATCCATTTTAAATAACTAGTTGGAATGTTAATTTTTTTCTAAATTATCGAAAATGTGGTTCCCAGGTAGCAATTTCTCTTGGCCCAATATTGGGACAGCATTGGCCCGAGAATTATTGCTAGCTGTGATCTTTTCGATATTCGTGACATACCCTATACATGCTTTATGCGTTAATTTTGTCTTCTAAATTACTGTTATTGTAACTGATAGAATAATTATATTCACAGATAGGTTTTGTTCTTTTTGAAAAATTATGTCTATTAATAGTTTTTTATTAATAAATTAATTACAAATGTGTATAGAAGTAAAAAAATATTTTTATCATTTATTCTAAATTTTAAAAAGATTCATTTCTATTGTTTAACAATTTATAGATATAATTTTCTTTCATATATCTCTCAATATTCTCATTGTTTTAATTCATATTATATTGATAATTCCTGCGTCTTTGAATTGAGCGAATGTTATAATAAATGCTATGTATTTATATTGTACTGCAATTTACCCAGGGAATATCTCCATAGTCCACCAACATACCTAGTTCCAATAACTAGTCGCAGTTCAAACAACTAGTTGTAGTTCCAATTACTAGTTGTAGTTCCAGTAACTAGTTATTTTTGTTGTAATTCCATGCTGTATTTGCCTCCAGCGTAGGTGTCCTCTCAAATATTCGACAGAGAAGAAGCGTTATTCTACCTCATTATGATGATAGAGATATTATTTCTAAGTTACATATGCAGTTTGATTAAAATCATCAAAAAATTATGAAATTGTTGTACTTGGGTAATTCCGTATTATCGGACAGTTTCATATTTTCGATTATTGAGAAAACATATAAAATTTATCATTTTAACTCGTATTGTAGATTGGTATCCACTGTCCATGATATTTGGAGGTATCATGGATACAAATTTAATTAAAATAACGAGTTACATCTAAAACAGTTAAATAATCTTTTGGTTTCTTCTATGGTCGAAAATAGAGGTGTCACCCCTCCATTCATTGAATAATAAGTTGTAAAGGGTCGTACACACGTAAGGTTTTTTTTCAGTCTTTCCACCAGACTTTTTGCTAAGCTCCTCCTATTTTTTCCACGACAATATAAGATGCTATTTATTTAAAATCCTTACGTGTGTACGACCCTTTAGATGTTAACAAGATGCAGAGAGTATGACGTCATGGCTGCATTGTTTCTAACATTTGCCTAGTAATGGAAAGGTAAATCACACAATGGGGCTTATGGGAGAGATGACCTTCAGTGCTATGTGAGCTATGGTGGGTGCTATGTGGTAGCGGTACAACATGATATTATGTTCTACCTGAAACTGATGTGTGATTAGTGCTATGAGGTAGCGGTACAACATGATATGTGGTACAAAGAGGTACAGCTGGAACATGTGGTAGTAGTACCCACATAGCTCTTATAGTACATGATATGTGGTACTTCTGTCATATGTTACAAGTTTGATTGAAAAGTTTATTACGTCCATAATTTCTGAGGTGATTCAATGTTGAGGATTTAGACTCTAAATAGCGATATCAAACTTGGATTATAATGTTTTTTAAACAGTGTATTCAAAGACATATAATAAGTAACCATCTCACAAATAAGGTATAGTGTCTATCTCACCTTGAGAAGGTGATAGTGTCCGCATTGCACATAGGCTTAGCGTGACTAGGCCTATCAGTCTCTGTTATCTCTGGGACTGAACCTAACGGGAAGGGCTGATGATTGGGGGGGGGGGGGTGACCCCTAATGGTTTGGAGGGGGGGGGGGACTTTATTATATAGTGAGGGATGAGAATACTGTAACTAGGTAAGTTCCGAGTTTTCGGACTGTTCCACATTTTCGATAATGTAAAGAAAAAAATACAATTTAACTCGAATGTGATATTTTTCGATAAGTCAGATGGTACCCTAGTTCCATTATTTAAAATTGTTAAAATAGGCATTTTCTAATTTTCAATAAGTCATATTACTTCAAAAAGACTAGTTACATAGGTTATTAATGTTTTTACTTGGTCTTAAGTGATGTGCAACTTGTTAGGTGATATGAATACTATACCTTTTTAAAATGAAGGAGAAGGCTAAAATAAAGCAACATTTTTTCATAATTAATTTATTATATATATTTATTTTATCCCTTTTACTTAATTTTTATTTTTCTTCATTTTAAAATTGTGCAGAAATCCTATAAACTTTATTTAATCGAAAAATAGCTACCCTATAATTTTATTATCTTCTAAGAGTTCAGATATTTATCAATTGTCGTAATTTCTCTCTTCAAGTTACTAATTTTATTTTTTATTTTTCAGGTGTGGACCAAACAGACAGAGCAAATGTGAGTATAAACAGAATAAGAAAATAATATGGTAGAAATAGAATAAGTGTCTAGTTATTGGACCGTTCCACATTTCCGACCATATCAAAAAAAATTAGAACTTAACTTTTATTGGTTTCCATGATACTTTCTGGTATCATGGATACAAATGAAAATAAATTTTAATCAAGTTGTGATACATGCTAGTATCATGAATACCAATTGCAATGAAATTTAAATTAGGTTATGGACGAAAATGTGTGCCCGTCCGATAATTGTGTTCTTGCCCTATAGGTGAGACTGCAAGGCATTAGTCAATCATTTCCTTCACGTGATATGTTTCTCTTTGTCAATTGTATTCAGCGTTACACTAATTAAGTAATATTATAGCCACGGTATAATACAGTCGTGACTGATTGTCACGTCTTACGTGTTTTCAGCACCAGGAATGTGGTGAACTTTGGCAACTTTATGGTGTTGCAATGTGGTGAACTTTGGCAACTTTTTAGTGTTGCAATGTGGTGAACTTTGGCAACTTTTTAGTGTTGCAATGTGGTGAACTTTGGCAGCTTTTTAGTGTTGCAATGTGGTGAACTTTGGCAGCTTTTTAGTGTTGCAATGTGGTGAACTTTGGCAACTTTTTAGTGTTGCAATGTGGTGAACTCTGGCAACTTTACAGTGTTGCAATGTGGTGAACTTTGGCAACTTTACAGTGTTGCAATGTGGTGAACTCTGGCAACTTTACAGTGTTGCAATGTGGTGAACTTGGCAAGTTTACAGTGTTGCAATGTGGTGAACTTGGCAACTTTTTAATGTTGCAATGTGGTGAACTTGGCAACTTTTTAGTGTTGCAATGTGGTGAACTTTGGCAACTTTTTAGTGTTGCAATGTGGTGAACTTTGGCAACTTTTTAGTGTTGCAATGTGGTGAACTTTGGCAACTTTTTAGTGTTGCAATGTGGTGAACTTTGGCAACTTTATAGTGTTGCAATGTGGTGAACTTTGGCAACTTTATAGTGTTGCATTGTAGAATTATTTAGCATTTTTGTCTTATATTGTGGTGATACTTTGCAACTATGAAGTAGTTCTATGGTGCCGTTTGGCAACCCTACAGTAGATATCTAGTGACGGTTGGCAACTCTATTGGAGGAAACGAAGTAAATGTTAGGATACAATGAAAGTTCTGTATTTAAAATTGTAACTAATTAATAGAATCGTTGTTCTACATTGCTATAGGATAATCAGATAGCACACTAATCATTCTATCTCTAATTATTACTTATTGCACCTCACTATCTTATTCTACTCTTCATTTTCCTCTCTACTTGCCAGAGGCCACCACCAGCCAGACAAAAGGTATCGTTACTGTGCTCTTCATTTTCCTCTGCAAATCGTTACTTTGCTCTTCATTTTCCTCTGCAAATCGTTACTGAGCTCTTCATTTTCCTCTGCAAATCGTTACTTTGCTCTTCATTTTCCTCTGCAAATCGTTACTTTGTGCTCTTCATTTTCCTCTGCAAATCGTTACTTTGCTCTTCATTTTCCTCTGCAAATCGTTACTTTGCTCTTCATTTTCCTCTGCAAATCGTTACTGTGCTCTTCATTTTCCTCTGCAAATCGTTACTTTGCTCTTCATTTTCCTCTGCAAATCGTTACTCTGCTCTTCATTTTCCTCTGCAAATCGTTACTTACTCTTCATTTTCCTCTGCAAATCGTTACTTTGCTCTTCATTTTCCTCTGCAAATCGTTACTCTGCTCTTCATTTTCCTCTGAAAATCGTTACTTTGCTCTTCATTTTCCTCTGCAAATCGTTACTTTGCTCTTCATTTTCCTCTGCAAATCGTTACTCTGCTCTTCATTTTCCTCTGCAAATCGTTACTTTGCTCTTCATTTTCCTCTGCAAATCGTTACTTGCTCTTCATTTTCCTCTGCAAATCGTTACTTTGCTCTTCATTTTCCTCTGCAAATCGTTACTTTGCTCTTCATTTTCCTCTGCAAATCGTTACTTGCTCTTCATTTTCCTCTGCAAATCGTTACTTTGTGCTCTTCATTTTCCTCTGCAAATCGTTACTTACTCTTCATTTTCCTCTGCAAATCGTTACTTTGCTCTTCATTTTCCTCTGCAAATCGTTACTTTGCTCTTCATTTTCCTCTGCAAATCGTTACTTGCTCTTCATTTTCCTCTGCAAATCGTTACTTTGTGCTCTTCATTTTCCTCTGCAAATCGTTACTTTGTGCTCTTCATTTTCCTCTGCAAATCGTTACTTTGCTCTTCATTTTCCTCTGCAAATCGTTACTTGCTCTTCATTTTCCTCTGCAAATCGTTACTTTGTGCTCTTCATTTTCCTCTGCAAATCGTTACTTTGTGCTCTTCATTTTCCTCTGCAAATCGTTACTTTGTGCTCTTCATTTTCCTCTTTGTCACTTTTTACTTCAGAGTGGTGCCAAAATTCAGTCACTTAATCAATTGAAGCTAAAAAAATCATTGGTGTGTATTCTGTTCGAGATTATTAGTTTAATTTTACTTTCTTTCTTGCTGTGAATTTCTAAATTTAATTTTTGGAGTTTGGAATTTTTCGGCGTGTATATTTCCCCATTTTACGTTTATATTCCATTTAATCAAAATGAATTTTGTAAGATAAAGTGAAAATTATCATATGGGACGATAATTACAATAGGGATTCAATAAAAAAACATCAAAATATTAGAATATATAATTCATTGTGGAGAGAACAAAAAAATGAAAGTTAATTTTTTTTCTCCACAATGAATATGTTTTAATATTTTAATGCGTTTTTTTTCACTAATAATCTATTGTAATTATCATCAGGTATCTAATTCACACCTGGTAAATGTCACTTTACCCTAGTATATATTTTAATTTTATGAATATTACTTTATATATCATGACTTTATTGTTTATAGGGGGGCTACTCCTTTTCTTATGCGACGAAAAATTCAAGTCATGATTGCATAAGAAATAGAAAAAAATTCAATGAAAGACAGCATTTTTCCATTAATATTGTTTTTTATTGTGTGTTTTTTTTTCGTATTATCTTCCTTCAATCTCGTGTTCATGACTTTGTTCTCTCTAAGTTTACATAACTGGTGAAATATAAAATAATAATAATTTTATTCAACTTTTATTTCAATTGGTATCCATGATACTTGCCTGTATCATGGATACCAATTGAAACTATGTTAAAAATGTTCAATTATATTTTTTCTTATATGACCGAAAATGTGGAAGTGTCCGATTTTTCGGACACTTAGGTTCTAACTTCACCGTACTTGGAAAGTGGGTGTTAGCAGACGTCATGATATGCTAGTCAAAAAATTCTAAATGTCGGATAACGCCCACTTTCCGAGTACTGTGTCTATACGCTCAATTTCCATTGAATTTTATGTTTTAAATTTCTCATTGGAGAACAGTTACCAGAAACAATAACTAAATAACTCATAATGAAGAACATGTCATAGTGGGGCCATAGAAGATTACCCTGCTTATTTTACTATGGCCACACTTAATTTTTATACTGGGATGCAGGCATACAAATAATATTCCGTGATTTGAGTAGAGGACCAAATAACTCACTGAAATGTTTCCGCTCACAGACGAAAGGCATTGGCAAATCCCGGGCCAGTTCCGCCCCACCCGTTAAGAGGTCCATCGTCGGATCATCCCTACCCCCCAAGGGGTCTGCAGGTGAGAAGGGGGTGAAAACTCACCCTCGTGATATCTTTAGTCCCGCTTCATACTTGCGTTTTTTAAAACCGCGAAAAAAGCGCGTCGTTTAGTGTTTCAGCGTAAAAAATATTTTTATTTGATTTTTTTTTTCAGCAATAAAAGAAACGCAAGTGGAAACCGTTTTAAGAAGAGCGTTTTTTCGCGGTGTTAAAAAAAAGCAAGTGTGAAGCGGTCCTTAGTTTTTTATAAGATTTTAAACTGTTAACTACTTTTAACATGACGTGAAACTTTATATTGAAATAACTTGCAAAGCATATCTGCACGAATTGTAAATAGTCTTAAAGAATAACATATGAAATAAGGGATATTGAAATCATCAGAGTTTGTGATTATTTCAAAGCATGATGACATTAAACAAAATTTGGATTGGTTTTTTGTTTATAAATTTTCATTAATGAAGAGTTACATTTTGTTACATTTTGAGTGTCTTGTTTGCGACCTTAGTGTGTCATAACATGGAGAATGAAGAGAAAATACGGTCAGGGTGGCTAAAATAACTTGAATATTAATTATTTGGTAGATTCTTTACCCTGTTTGTTCTTCTATTTCTCCATCTTTACCATGTGTTTTTTGTTTCGACTAACCCCCCACTAACTGAGCATGCCCCCCATAGCGAGAGATGGCCCCCCATCTAGTCACCAGTCAGCCACCAGGGGGGGACACGTCAAGAGGAACCCATCTGCTGCCAGGAGTAGGATAGGATCTGCTTCGGGACAAGGTGCATAAACCGTTACTAAACTCTGGTAACGGCTGCGGTAAACTGTAGCCATGACATGGGCTAGATGATGCCGTATCTTGGATACCGTTTGATTAATACTCGTATTCACGATACAGGTTCAGTGATACTCGTATCCACGATACAGGCTAGGCACACTCGTATCCACGATACAGGCTAGGTACACTCGTATCCTCAATACAGGCTCAGTGATACTCGTATCCACGATACAGACTCAGTACTATCAAAGTCACTTTACATTAACTTTGTATCTTAAACTTTAACGACTTTTCTTTCTGATAAAGTTTCTAAGACTGCTACAAGGCAATTGTTTACATTTGTTTCTTCTCTGTTTAACAGTCTTATTAAGTTCTTACTAAAAACACGTGACTAATTAACAAACTTCATTGTATTGGATAAATTAAAATGCATCTTGTTTCTATAACATAACGTCTAACCTTCATTGTATAGCTATATAAAAGATGTATAACATAAAGAAAATGACCATTCTGTTGTTTAATTTAACTTTCATTCATTGCACATAGATCAGTTCTCATTTTCCCCTGTACTGCAGGTGCCGGTAGCGTTGATGAGAGTTACTTCTTCTCCGCTTTCGAAGACTGTCCCAAGATTAACATCTACAGCACCAGGGAACTGGATGACACTATGAACAAAATACGAAACGTCATTGGCTCTGCCTCTAATGAGTGGGACAAAAGAGTAGAAATGGTGAGTGGGGCAAGAGAGTGGAGGGGTGATGGTGAATGGGGAACTGGAGTGAAGTGTTGTTCAATTATTTTGAATTGAATTACAAATGAAATGTTCATTTTATTGCCTTTTTTTTAAATTTCATATAGAATTTCCAAGTTTCTAATATAATTCAAATCCCTTATCAATAATATAGTTAATTTTAGCATGATTATGTAGCTACATCTCACTGCTTTCTTTTTTCCAGTTACGTAAGATAAGAAGTGTGGTGGTTGCAGGAGGTCCTTCTTATGATGAGTTCTACCCCCTCCTGCGGCAGATGGAACCTGCTCTAGAACTATCCATCAAAGATCTAAGGTAGCTAGCTATTTATCACTCTGAGAAACACTTCTTTAACCTTACAATATTTACCGAGACGAATTCTTATAGGGTCACGCAGGTAAATTGCGGCCCTTTAATTTTTAATTGCGGCCCTCTCAAGTCTCAGGAGAGTCTCTAAAACATTCTGAACCGAAATTACATTAAAATGTTGCATAGCTATCAAAATAAGCATAGTGCATGCTACAATTTATTACTTTATGTTTTTAACGAGTGTTTTGAAGTTATGATGTTTCTGTTGTTATTGGCCGCAGTTAGTTAGTAGGCCGCAATTTACCTGCTTGACCCTACTCAGATATGATTGTTTTTGGTCATTCCACCTATAACTTCAGCAGGAGCTACTTCATTTATTTTATTTTAATGTATTCACGTTTATTATTATCAAAGACTAAGTGCAGCTCTATACCTATGCGTCCTATGGTATGATTGTTGTTGTTTATTTCACCCATATCAGTACTTTATTTTAGTTTTAAATGTAAGAGCATAGCTATGTCTTTATATTGTCTGGGCAGATTAGAGAAACTTGAATTATTCTAAAATTGACTTTTAGTGATCTAGATGTTGTGAATAATTTAAAATATACTCAACTCTCAGCTTCCCCTGGGGGTGTGTACCCCGGGGGCTACATATGTACTTCATATGTACAAGATTATAATTATAAACATGAAAAATGTTTTAATTTCAACGAATAATTTTCTTCTGTCCCCAGGTCTACTGTAGTCCGAGAGGCCTGCGTGTCAGTGGCCTATCTGTCCCAGGAACTGCACCACAAGGTGGACCATCTGTGTGAAATGGTCCTAACGCCCTTACTGGCCCTCATACCCAACAGTGTAAAGGTGGGGACTAAACTCAGCTAGTTTGTAGGGGCAACCTTGTCTTAGAATTGGAACAATGTTGGATAGCAAAACACAATAATTTTAAAACTAATATTTAGTACTTGAATTAGATTACACCTAAGTGTAATTATAACAATTGTAATATATATTTTTTTAACTTTATTTCTCAACTCCTCCCATCCTAAAAATAGCATTGTTACTATCCTTTCATTGAAAATATTATCTACAGGATTAATCTTTAGAAATCATACATTTGTATCTCATAAATGTTATTGCTAGATAATTCAATTTTTTTGTTTTTTAATATATGGAGACACAATTTCACTCGTTAGATATTCTCATTTGTATCCACTGCATATACATACTAATTAGCTAAAATAGAAAAGTATTTACCAATAATAATTCATACAAATGTTTAAAAGTCAAAACCTTTCAAATTGACTGCTTGTTAGTTCTAGTATTAACATCATTGTTCTCTTCCGACAGTACTTTAGTACTTTGACAGTTTTAGTAGCTACTTTATCATCTTCATGTTCTACCAGGTGATGTCTACCAGTGGTATGGTGTGCGTGCGCTTCATCATCCAGAACACTCACCACCACAAGATCATCCCTTTGCTGGTGAGGGAGTTAACCACCAGCAAGAACAAGGAGATACGCAAGGCAGTGTGCGAGTTCTTGGATCAGCTGGTACACACGTGGCCCCCACACGCCATGGATAGGCACTGTGTCCTCCTGGGGGAGGGGATAAAGAAGGGAATAGGCGATGCTGATGCAGAAGCCAGGGCATTCGCTAGGAAGTGAGTGGACATGATAATTAGAGTTGTGACAATATGCTCTTAAAATCATAGATCTCAAAAATATTAGACAGTGAGAGTTAAAGAGTATTGAATGGTTCTACACCAGCGGTGTATAGTATTAAACACCATTTCAGGTCGTTTCGTCTATGATATTTTCGGCATCTATTTGATTTTTAAACCATATTGGCGCAACCGAAATGATGATATTTATTGAGTAATAAAAGTATACAAAATCTACACGGAACTCAAGCCTCTACTGTATGGGGCTTTAGGCTAAGAACATAATTAATTACGTTTACATGTTTGAACGTAATGATTTGGTTTCTTATATAAATATGATGCCCTTAAAGCCTTTTCAAATGTTTAATGAATGTTCCTTATATAATAATCTACTAAGGGTTTTTTTAGGAAATTGCAATAAATACAATGTTTGTGTTTCACATGTTTCTCTTCTCACCGTCATGTTTATTTCAGAGCTTACTGGGGCTACGCTGAGCATTTCAAAGAAGAGGCTGACAAACTTCTCAACTCACTAGAACTTAGCTATAGAAAAGTATTACAGGGAGAAGCGGGTGAGATACCACTTACCTACTACTAGTCTTAAACATCTTGCATTAGTTATTACTATTTATAACTTTACTTCTTATATAACTTTATAACTTCTTAATATTTACTAGATTCATCATTTTGTTAACGCTACTTGCAGTTTTAGAGGATAGAGCTAGGGTTATGCTCTTCAACTACGAGGTCTTACTTATTTGTGTTAGGTATCATTTACTATCACCTCTTCATTTTCCTCTTACATACATGATTACAGTCACCGGTGCTTGTGTCCCGTTTCGTCACATTCCTTGGTAAGTGACTGCATTCACGGAGTAGCTTTTCTGTATTTATGAGCATTGTCACTGGCGGATGTAGGTGACTTTGTTCGTGGAGCCACTTTCCATTTTGACTGCTTCTCCTAAGTATATATTCAATAATAACAGTGCACCTGATCCTTTGTAATTCAAATTATTTCTTATCGTTTCAGGAGGGGGTGGTATGTCACAATCTAATTCATCACATGGCATTCACACTAGCACAGCACCAGCTAAACAAGGTAAGGGGTGCTAGGGCAACCAGCACTGGTGGCTAGGGCAACCAGCTCAGTTGTCATTTTTCGCTAGTAGTACATCTGAATAGTGGTAGTTATCTGTTATTTAGGTACAGCTTTTCTAGCTCTAAGGCCCTTGCTTCATTCTACTAAGAAGTTAGAGTTGCAGCTGGTGCTTTATTCATTACTTGCTGTGCTTGTCGAACTTTGTAGGAAGCTGCGGAACTAGCTAAGAGTCCCATAGTTAAGGTGCTCTTGCTTCGTATAGTTAACAGTGCTCTTAGACTCTTCCTTTACATAGTTAGTTAGTTAGTTTGTCCACTACCCTGGCAATAGGGATTTATTCCTGGGATTTTAAGTGAGTAGCCTAGGCAAGAAGGATTTATTCCTGGGATATTCCCTTAATATCCCAGGAATAAATCTTTCTTGCCAGGGTAGTCCTGTTGTAATCAGTGTAAAATGTCACTAAGGGCACATCTACTCCATACACAGTAAAGTGACTTCACAGAAATAGTTTAGTAGCTAATTGGACTTTTTGCCGTAAGAAAATTCAATGTAGGATAAATTGTTTTTTAAATTCCACGTTTTTATTTTTCACGCAAATAACCTAAACGATAAATTTATTGGTGGTAAAACTTATAAAGTAAATATTTTGTTTCGTCACTATCGAACCCAATGGTGAAGATGTACATTACATTTTTTAATAATGTATATCTTCACTTTATACATTACATATTGATTGCAATTATTATACATTACAATTATTGTGGTGATCACTTAATTTACAAGGACTTTTTCAGCTTATAATTATAAATAATTTAATGAGGCAAAAATTGCGTGCGGTGAATTTTCTTCTGGCTAAATTTCCATACACAAGTATAGTTAGGTACACACTCGTACCATCTCGTAGTGGAAGTGTTTCATCACTCATTTTGCTGCATGGAATGCCAAATAGTTATTTGTGTTTCTGCTTTTATTTTTGTATTCTAAGCTTAAATTATAGCATTTTTTTCCCTATGATTTTTCTTTTTAGTTTTTATCCTAATTTTTACATCATCGAACCCCCAGCTTTTTCCCGCCCCCCACTCTCATCCAACAACTTAATGACGTCATCCACATCCTCCCTAAAACTGGGAGGCTCCTCCTCCGGTGGTATCAACTTCAAATACGGTGGAGCCGTGACTTCCACCACTCTACCGAGATCCTACCACCACTCCCCCATGTCTGGGAGTTACGAACCCTCCTCCTTGCGGGGGGTCACTCGGTCTCCTCCTTCGATTAGAGACACTGTGGATCACAGGGCCTCCCCCACCACTCCCGAACCCCCCAGTGGTTTCAGGAGCACCTCCGCAATAGACTGCAATGCGGTTAGGAGGGCACAGGCGCGGGCAATGTACGCCAGTGCTAATAGAATGCGGGCAGGAACTGGTTTGTCACTTCGTGAGTTATTAATAACTTAATAGTCTTACACAATTAACAAACTTTGACCCTCTAATACAAAAAAAAAATATTCTAAATCTATGACATAAAATATTTTCTACCTAACTATTTTAAGATATTTTTTATTAAACATTTTAATTTTTTATATAATTTTTATTTACGAATTGGTAGATGTTGCTTATTTTGTTATTCGTTACTTGCATTACATTGTAGCTATTTAATTGCTATGCATGCTTTGACATATGTATTATCAGCATTAAAGAACCTATTCTCCTTCTCACTCTCTCACTGTTTATTTAATTCATCACATAGAGTTTTGATGGTAGCTACTCTACTTCACGTACAAGACACACACATCTGCATCACAGTGAAAGAGATGTTCTCAATGAAATAAAGTTATGCTCTCTTGAAAAGTACCTTCACATTCTCTCTCCCTCACATTTTCTCTTCTCCCCCCGTCTTAGATGCTAACTTCCACCCTCCACTCACCAAAAATTAAACTTCCCTCCACCTCCCATAAAAATTAATCCTCCCACACCCTCAAAAATTTGATTCTCCTTCACCCCAAACAAATTTGATCTACCCACCAAAAAAATTGAACCTTCCTCCACCCTTAAAAAATTATTCCTCCCTCCACCCCAAAACAATTTGATCCTCCCTCCACCCTCAAAATAAATTTAATCCTCCCTCCACCCCAAAACAATTTGATCCTCCCTCCACCCCAAAACAATTTTATCCTCCCTCCACCCTCCAAATAAATTTTATCCTCCCTCCACCCTCCAAATAAATTTTATCCTCCCTCCACCCCAAAACAATTTGATCCTCCCTCCACCCCTAAAAAATCATCTTCCCTCCACATCCCCCAACATTCTATCTCCCTCCACTCTCTGACGCTGAGTGTCTGTATTACAGCTCGTCCCCGCCGTGGCACCCCACACTCCCACCAAACAGGCCCCCCGTCAGTCACCTCCCCCACAGATAGGCTCAACAGTCGATCCAGAGCAAGAGGAACAGTGTCTCAGAGTCAGCGTGAGTGTCTAGTGTTAGCGTGAGTGTCTAGTACTAGCGTGAGTGTCTAGTGCTAGCGTGAGTGTCTAGTGTTAGTGTCAGGGTTTAGCTATAGCATGAATCAGTGTGAAAGTCTGCCGTTAGTGTGAGTGACTTGCACTAACGTTATCTACCACTTCTGTTGTTTGAGAACAGACTCTATACTGTCAGATTCTACTGGCATTACCTGCATGTTTATCTTGTCATAATTTAGAAACTCTTTATCAATTTCAAACGAAATGAAAGTGTGAAATGATCGGTAATTGTTTTTATTGTCACCAATAGGATAAATACACTGTTTAGGAAATATGGCTATGAGTATGTACAGTATTTCAGAAAGTGGGGAAAGGTCTGAACTCCATGACGTTCATGGCTATTCTGTTTCAGAGTTAGAGAAAAATAAATAGAATTTTTATTTTGCTTATATATAGTTAATGTAATTTATAGTTTTAATGAAAATCAACATGAGTGTGAGTGATTAGCGTTAGCGTGAAGGTCTACCACTAGCGTGTGAACTCCTAGTAGCTACCTAGCGTTAGCGTGAGTGCATAGCGTCACACCCCAACCCCTTGAACTAAAGTATCGGCGTAACTGAAGAACAGTTTGTGAAGGAACAGTCTTTCCTAACCTTCCGTGTCCGCTGTTCTCATCAGTGTAGTGTTTGGTGTTTGAACTTATTTAAACTTTTTACAATATGTTTGCGTTTGAAGAATCACTATTGTTGTTAATAAACGTCACTGCAGCTTATTCCAATGCACTTGCGATCCACAGTAATGTGTGTAAACTTCTTATTTAAATGTTAGCAGGGGCTGGTCTAGACAATAAAAAGTTAGAATATAGCACATATGGGGTAAATTCTGAGTTATTGAATGTTTTTGATCCTATAAGAAATAATATTTAATATAAGTTGTATTTAAATTGGTATCCATGATATCTACAGGTATCATGGATACTAATTTTATCTCATGATCGAAAATGTGTAACCTTTTTGATAACTCGTAAGTTACTCTAGTTCTACCTCAGTTTATAGCTCTAGAGTCTTTTCAATATTGGTGTGTGTTTGTTTTCAGCTGGTAGTCGCAGTGGTAGTCCCTCATCCAGGTACAACCCCAGTGGGGGCCAGTACACCCCCGGTACCGGTACATTGGGCAGACAGAGGAAGAGGAGTGGCATACCCCGGTCTACTAGTGAGTCAACAGACAGCAATTAATAGATTATTTACATCTATAGATTCATTAGCTAGCTAATTTACCATCAAATGGAATTAGTGTACTATATTACCAATCATTTTATCTTTTCTGATGTTGTAGCCTCAACTTCATTGAAATAGAGACGTAAATACTAATCTTGTTCAAATTAAGTGTGAACAAGCTAAATAATTCTTTTTTGATATTTTATGATCGAAAATTTAGAATTGTCCGATGGGTTCGAACTCACCTAGTGAACTTTGTATGATGTTATTGTCTACTCTAGTGTTGTCCTTGGTACGCCCTATGCAACCCACTTTAAAGGATGCATAAATTTATTATTCACTATTTTAATTCTTTTATATAATTATATTAGCTATTTACAATTTGTTCTTCATTGTCAGATACCTCGAGAGAACCGTCCCCCTCTCGGTACGGAGGCATGGGCACCTTCGGCACCAGCCCCAACAAGAACAGAAGTAGATCTATATCAGGTGAGTAGGTCGGTACGTAGCTACTGGGGCTATTCAGTAGCTACATCTGATTATCACATTTATGTGTTATTGGGGGGATGAGACTGGTTCCGTTTTGGTAGTTTCATTCTTAATTCCATAGCAAACACAAAGGGTGCAGATGAGGATTACAGACTAGATGGTAGAGATGGTGAAGAGTTACAGACTAGCCCAAAATATAAAAACTGACAAGCCCAAAATAGGCCTTGGTCTATAAGAGTCTAAATGTCTGACTGTTACGGACTGACTTGACTCTAAGTACTGAACTCTAACTACTAACTGACTCTAAGTTTACTAACTCATTTTGTTATATACCTAAGCCTTTAGCAGTCGTAATCTAGCTCCTTGACCTAAGCTACACAATATAAATCCAAACAGGAAAGTGGAAACCACATGGTATGTTTATTGATCATTAGTCTATAACCACACCTATAAAGATGATTAAGTATTTCATCACTGCGTAAGAAAATACACTAATCCTATTTGTACAAGCTGTGCTTTCTGGATGATGACGTCACGTAGCTACATATGAATTTTTTCCAATTACTAATAGTATAACATCCTATACTCCTTGCGTCTAGCGATAGGTAGCTACATGTTCTTCCTGAAAGCTTTATAGATGTTTTGTTCTCTTTCAATGTAAAAAATGTGATTTTTGTATTGCTACTTGTTTGACAACAAACTATATTGTTGTGCTAATCTTTTGTTAGCACTCTCTTTACCAAGTACTTTACCCCCTCAGGTGCAGATGGACCCTCATCCCTCACCTCTTACAAACCCCGTCAGATGATGGCTGAGAAAATGTTACAGCAGAGTAGAGAGGCTGAGAGTGCACTGGCTGACGCCCTTGTCACGATGCCCCCCTCTGTCGTGGTGAGAATACACTAGAACTGTTGTAATTTGGATCATCTTTTAGTGGAACTGTTGTAATTTGGATCATCTTTTAGTGGAACTGTTGTAATTTGGATCATCTTTTAGTGGAACTGATGTAATTTGGATCATCTTTTAGTGGAACTGTTGTAATTTGGATCATCTTTTAGTGGAACTGTTGTAATTTGGATCATCTTTTAGTGGAACTGTTGTAATTTGGATCATCTTTTAGTGGAACTGTTGTAATTTGGATCATCTTTTTTAACGCTATTTGCAGTTTTAGAGGATATCGCTAGGATTATGCTCTTCAAATGAAAGTTCTTTAAATAGATAGACTGATGGATGACGTCCTGTTAGTTATACTTACCCTAACCCTCCCCCTTTCAGAGGTCACCCCGACGTAGGACTTCTTCAGGACGTCCTAACGATGACTTCGAGGCTGATAGCGAAACATCAAGTATATGCTCCGACCGATCCTACGACTCTCTTCGACGTAATAATGATGTGAGTTTGTTTTCTTCAGGGGAGCAATATTGCTGAATGATGCGCATTGAATTTACCATTTGGCCAAAAAGACCCTACTTGTATTTTATTATTTCTTGTGGTTGTTGAGGATATGTTTATATTATTTAAATATTTTATTGTAATAGTGGTATGGTAATAATGATTGATAACTGGATATGAACGTTAACCTAGTTGTTACCCTAGTGATGACATTCTCTCATAGTTGTTGTTACACTCCCCCATTGGTAACATCCCCCATCTCTCCCCCAGGCCTCCTGGTACACCTCCATGCAACACAGAACATTCAAAGAGAATTGGGATGATCTGGATAAGGTGAGACACAACCCCAACTTAAGGTGGGGCCATTGAAGTTTATAACCACACTCAATCTTCTATGGCCCCACTAGAAGTTCATCTTTCTGAGTAGGTATGAATAGTTCAATTCATTTTAAAATCATTTGGTGAATATCTGTTACCACTTAGCTAACTGTGATATCATTTTGATATCCTTGATACCATTCATTGTAGTATCCTAGATACCGAAGGTAGCTATGTAGCAATAAAACATTCCAACGATGTGTATCCAAGATACCAACGTTCTTACATAACCAAAATGAAATAAATTATTATGTATTTATAGCTAAATAAATCAATCAATTCATCTAGTCGGGAAGTAAAGGCTCAATAATTATTCATTTACTTCAGAGTGTGCTGCTCTGATAACGTCAACAATTTCCTTATTTTTCCTATTCAGTCCCTTCGAGCAAAACATTCAGTATGTTTTTAATTCATTCGAAGCAATATATAAATATTATATTCTACCCTCTCTCAGACTCAGGACGTGTCAGACATCATCACTAGCTGTGCCTCGACTCACTGGAGTGACCGCAAGGAGGGCCTCATTGCCCTGCACTCATTCCTCAAAGGGTCACAGCTGCTATCAGGCACTGAACTCAAGAGAATAACGGAGGTGTTCAGTAAAATGTTCATGGATGCCCATACCAAGGTGAGTGCGAACACCGTAAATAATGGATAACACTTTGTCTTCCAGGTTTATTTATTTTGCCTATTTATAATTTACCCATTTCTAATTTTAAAAATATAAGAATCATTATAGCTATTCAGTTTTATAACTGTAACCACTTTTATGTTGAACAAACTTGTTTTGATACTCTATTTGAGTGACTAAATATAATCACTAGAACAATAAAGGGTTTGGATAGGTAAATCAGTTTAATATTTTCGTTCCATTAATTCAAACTTATAAATAATTTGATTCCTTTTGATGGTCTTTATGTTTATTTGCTTATTAAACAGTTGATTCTATTATCAAATTATTTGCATTTGACATATGATAATTGGTACTTTACCCTACATCAAAAAAATTTCATGTTATACCTCTTCACTGAAGTCCCTTGTACTAACCATTTTAACAGAAAGTTCTCTTTCTTTCTCCAGGTGTTCTCTCTGTTTCTGGATGCGTTGATGCAACTTATTTACGTTCACAAGGACGATCTGCACGACTGGCTGCACATACTAGTAACCAGACTACTGCACAAACTAGGTTCAGATCTACTAGGGAGTGTGCAGAGTAAAATACACGAGACTCTCGATATTACTAGGTAATTAGTTAGGACCAGTTGAGCACATCTCTTAAGCCTAATTGGTAATCAGATAGCTAAGTTAGGAATGTGGAGTGGTCCTTAAGATAACGCTCCTTTTTCTGATAACTGTGAGCAAAAGGTCATTGGGTAGTTACCCTATTCTATTCCCTTTGCATCAGTGTGTTAATTTTTTATTTTTTTCCTCAGATCTTCTTTCCCGTGTGACTCTCAGTTCCGTGTAATTATGAAGTTCTTAGTAGACCCAACACAGACACCCAACAACAAAGTGAAACTAGCCACTTTAACATACCTAAAATGCTTAGCTGATGTCATGGAGAGGAAGGACTTGGCATCTTCGACGGTATGTTTATTTACTTTTATTTTTCTGTAGCTACCTATTCTCGTAAACCTTATTATTTTCTATTTCACTCATTATGTATGTATGATACAATTTCAACACACAGTAGCTTTTCTGCCCCTATAAGTTTAGTCTGATAGTGTGCATTATATGTTTATCAGGACACTCCGATTGCGCTGGCTAAGATCTTGACGTGGTCTGCAGACCAGAAGAGTGTGGACTTACGAAGAGCCTCGTCAGCCTGCTTCATAGCCCTCTTCAACTGCAATATGACTGAGTTTACTAACTTGCTGCAGCAACTGCCAATGTCCTGCCAGAACACTGCCAGCCAAATTATACAGGTAACTTCAGTGAGAAGGGAGTAGTGACCTATTTGATAGGGAAAAATCCGCCTTAATTCAATTATTACTATAGATCATTAATGATTTTGCTATGTAGATTTCAGTTAGATATATATTTCATACATATGAATTGCTATCATACTATTTTGTCATGTAGCTCTCAGTTGTATATTGACGGTAGTATGATTGTTGTTGATCATTTCACCTATAACTTCATCAGTACTTTATTTTAGTTTTAAATGGAAGAGCATAGCTATGTCTTTATATTGTCTGGGCAGATTAGAGAAACTTGAATTATTCTCTTCAAAAATTTAACTCTTACTAATGGAATAATGATTTAGCATTACTGGTCAGTGTCCCATTCTGATTTCAAGAATCAAGAATTGACTCATTAATGATATTTTTCATCTACAGAGTCACTTGAAAAGAGCTGCTAGTCTAGACAAGTCCCCCTCTTCTCTCCCCCCTCGCACACCTCCTTCAGGGGGTTCCTCTGTACTTCAGTCCCCCAACACTTCTCTCCCCCGGGGCAACCGCCCCACCAACATGAGACAGTGAGTAGCTACCTAAACAACCTTCTTTTAATTTGTTTAATAAGTTATTTTAGCTAACTCCCCCGAGTGGGCAACATTGACGTTGTGGGGGGGGGCTTGAGCGCTTCGATGAAGCGAGGAGCTGTGCCAGTGGGGTGACCTAGTTACCCCGGAAAATGCAATCATGCTGGAGAGGTCCTCACGGAGGAGCCTGACCGATAGCTCACGACGATAGACCTCTGGTAACTGACGCGGAAAACCCAAAAGGAAGGCAACCTTAACAAAAATCCCCTCCGATATAGGTATTATCAAATATGAAAAGTACAAATATGGCCACGGCCCCCAGTCCCGGGCAGCCCCTCCAGTCGTCGCTGAGTGGGGGGCAAGGGGGTGCTAAAAATCTCCCGGTCCAATTGAGCGACACCCCGGCAACGAACGCATCTCCATCTGACTCTGTACCTGGAATAACTCAAAAACCAAGTGGCTCGGGAGAGCCCCAATCTTCCAATATGCCCTGTGCATTAAAATCCAATGCACCTGTCCAGGTAGTGGACAAACCTACAGGTAGATCGTCTACCAGACCAAGAGAACGTAGAGAGTAAAACACCTTTGACGAAATGTACTCCACCTAGAACTTTATAAAATACTACTCAATTAAATCTAAAAGTGATGCAAACCTAACTAAACTAAATATGTTCAAAGTCAATAGAGCCATCAGAAACCTAATTGGACCATTCGAAAGAATATCTGAAGACTACAATAATAAGACATGGACCATAGAAGTTAGATCAGCAGCACAAGGACTGAAATTGCAACAAATGACCGAACTACTTTCTGAACAAATCATTGTAACACCCCATGAACATCATAATAAATCCCAGGGAGTGATCACTTGTGCACTCCTCAAGGGATATAAAGATGAAGAAATCGCAGAGGGACTTGCTGAACAGGGAGTCCTCAGCTGCCGAAGAATTGTGAGAAATGCAAAGTCACCCAACCCGGAACCTACTACAACACTAATACTGACCTTCAATACACCTAACCCACCAGACCGTATCACCATCAGAACAGGATTAATAGAAAGAGTAAGACTTTATATACCCCTTCCCAGACGATGCTTCAACTGCCACCGATATGGACACTCTGGAGCCAAATGCAGGAAACCGGTGCCAGTCTGTGGTCGATGCAGCAACGATATAATAGGAGGCCATAACCTGCAAACATGTACACTCCCTATAAATTGTGCAAACTGCAAAAAACCTCATAGTGTATCCTCTAGAACCTGCCCAAATATCTAATAGAAAAAGAAATACTGGCCCTCAAAACGAAGGAACACCTTTCTTTTGCTGAAGCCAGAGCTAAGGTAAACTCCACCTTCAACCCAACTGCAAAATCATATGCAGCGGCAACCGCTACCAAACCAACAGACAAAACTAAAGATAATAGTAATAATAACAACATGCCAAAACAAAGAATTGAGGAATCTATTTGCAATAACGATAATAGGAAGCCCTGAAGCATCAAGAATACCAGCTTACATCAAGGTTCCAAGGTATTTAGGCTAAATTTGTATTTATATAAATTATCTTTTATTCTTTATTTTTTATTCGTTTATGATTGTTTTTTTTGTTTTTTTATTCATGTTCATACTTTCTCTCATATGTCCGATAACTCGTATCTTACCCTGTGTCTATTTCCTCTGCAGATTATCGTACAGTGGATTGAGTTCCAATTTACCAGATTTAGACAACAACGAAAACCACAATCCTGACGATGTCCTAAAGTGAGTAATGAATTTGTATCCAAATTAATTTGAGCATGAAAAAAAAACAAGAATTTTATGAGATTCTTGTTATAATGAAAAAAAAACACAATTATGCTGACTTATCGTACACATGAAAGAGTACACATGTGTTCATTCGGTCGTTTAAGCATGAAGGGTTAAATAGCGATATGGTCTTATGTGTGTCAATATAGGCTCTCTCGTGTTTTAAAGTTTCAAAAGCGTGGCTGTACATTTTTCTTCTCTGTCTGCAGGAACATCAAGAAAACATCAGATGAGATTCGTAACTACAGTTTCGAGCTAGACAGAGAGAACATAGACAATCACCGGGACTCTACCTCTCAGGTACAAAACAAGGTGAAAACACTAGGGGAAAGACACTAACACATATAGAAACTAACGCACTTCAATCTAACACACTCTAATACAATTCAAACTAACACACTTGGGTGCACTTCTAAGGTTATTAATTAAAGGTTACTACCATTCAGAATATAATTTTAAAAATATTGTTCCTTGCAAATAAGTTTTTAGGATATTGTTTTTTAAGGTTAGTAACTCATTGATTGGCTGTGGGAAGTGACCAATAAGTGAATAGGGGGGAGGAGGGGGATTGGCTCGATCCGCTCCTCGAACCTCCTAGACAGGTCATCAAAAATCATGAAGTGTACAGTACAACAAATCAGCGGATGGAAAAAACTACATTACAGCCATCTATGTTATTATTATTATTTGATATGTAATTTAATTCAACTCGTCACTGTATGCAAGGAGGAGAAGTCAACAGGGGGCGAAGTACTAACTATCAATTTCTCTGTCCCTTGTTCACTTCTCTTCCCAACTGTCCAATTGGAGAAGAGTTATCGTTAAAAACATAATCCTTGCAGCACTGTATCGACAGAAACTTATGCGGTAGAGACAGTATCTCAAAAACCTTACGTGTTGTTTACTATATTTATAGAACTTTAGACTGTAGAAACATAACCTTTTTAGGCACGACGACACACTGCAAACAGTTCCACGCTCACTTACCTGCACATAATAAAAGAAAATGAAATCTAGACATCACTTGAGATAATTTAACTGTATATAGCTACTTAACTTAATTTCCTTTTTTTCTATCTAACTGCACTTAAACTTCTTTTTGTTAACTAACATTGATCTATGCATTTAAAATGTTATACGTATAAGCTGGGTGAATTTGTAATTAGAGACTTAAAAATTTCCATCTCTCAGAATTATTCAGTGTGGGCCATAAGTAAAGTGCATTAAACATATGTGCATTTTAAACCGATTTTGAGTATAATTTCACGTTAAAAGTATATTAAATTTAATATTTAAATGAATACCAATTCAGTATTCATGCTAGGTAGTTTGTATAGTTTAAAAACTAATAGATTTGTTTTTAAAAGAAAAAGGTCCTGAACTTATGACCCACCCTGTATTGTTTACCCTCACAATACGTTAATTCCCCCTAGGACTCTGGCATCAGTCAGTTATCAGTCGGGGTGACTGACATCAGAAGTTTGGAGCTGATGGACACCACCTCATCCAATGGGGGGGCTGAGGGGGGCATGCCCCATGAGGGGGCTCTGAGTGACAGGTCCTCTAGCGTCTCTTCCCCCACCTCTCAGCAAAGTGGTAGAACCCCCATGGGGCTAAATGGACTCCATCTCGACGATGATGATGTGGATCAGTATAACATTGGTCAGTATTTATTATTACTAATATTTTATAATAATAATAGCTACTCGGATATGTAAATTGAATGTTGCACTTTCTATATGAATTTATTCATAGAAATAGCAACTGAAGAAGTGAGAGAAAGCTTGTTATACCATTTAAGTTGGAATTAAATTCATATTTACAAATTCAATTGTTTGTATCAGTGATCGGATCTACATTTCCAGTCATGAGAAAGGAGTATAATAATTTTTTTTTTTTTTTATTCTAATAATTATTTTTATTAAATAAATTATCTTGCATGATCAATAATTTGGTGAACAGTTTGATTACTCTGAATTTTCTCTATAGCCCTTATTATATCTTGTATTTCTCGTCTAATCTTATTGTTTATTGTATTCAGGTGATGGCGAATCTGACAACTCTGTGATGTCATCAGTGATAGAAACTCTCCAGCTGACGAACAACAGGAGACCTGACGAGAAGAAAATAGCCCTGACAACTCTGGTGAGACTTGCCAGGACAGGGTCCACCATCGTCTGGAATGATAACTTCAGAGCAGTTCTCAGGTGAGAATGACTGCCGTAATTTTGGGGCAGAATAACTTACCAAGATTTTCATGAGAACTATTTATGTATAACAATTAGCTATTGGTGTAATTTTAACTAATGAATTTTCAGTCATATTCACATCTTTTGACATATAAGAAAAACTATAAACTGCGTCCATCGCTTTATTGCAGATCACTATTTTGTGAATTATTTTAATAATATTGATCGTACAGTAGTGAAACTTTGGTCACTGGAAGATTGCTTTTATGTTAGTATCTTGCTGAAATATTTTTTGAATCCATGAGAAATTTGGAAAGTTATGAACGTTTATGTATTTTGAAGTCATTTTAACTGTTCATCGCTTTATTACAGCTCTGTGAAAAAGCCAAAAAATGGGCGATTAACTTCTACCGAGAGGGTAAAAATTGTAACAGGTCCTGCAGAAGGGAAGACTCTACTATATTTAGCTAATGAATTTGGGAGGGATAAGAGAAACATAGTTTTTGTTGTGGAAAATCCCGACAACAACCCAAGGAGAGATGAGGGTACGAGGAGAAGATTTTTTTCCCTCGAAATATGCGAAAACTACCCAGGCAGGTTATAAGGCATCCAAATATCACTAGTGCCTCCATTTTCGACAAGGCTGTCATTGGTTATTCGTCCAAACAGTGTCTTAAATGAGACGACAAGGAACGTGGAGCCCATTTCCAGGCCTCCTATGGACAAGACCCAAAAGGAAAAAGGCATTAGATGTACACAGAATTACATGAAAACAAACTTCCTACTTGTTCTTTTAACAGATGAGGAAAGAGCCACCCTTGATTGTCTGGATGGATGGGTTAAAGTTTGGATCCTACTGGAGATGTTTATCCACACTGGTTTCGTCGTCAACAAGGAGACTGTGGCTTTATGTTTTAAGCGGGCATCATTGGTGAAACGTTAATTGGCCCTTTCCGAGTACCTGAGGGTGTAAACCTAACAATCCAATCCTACATTGCCTCTTTTGTTGAGTATTGTTCCCTTGGCCTAATAGTTTGCAAATATCTCGTTGGCAAAAGATTATTTTCTTGCATTACTTCGCACAATTTTATGCTTGAAGGGTTACAACTTCTTTCCTCATATCTCTGGGCATCAAGTGAGAAACTCTCATGACTTGATTGCCTTGTTCTCTGGTCTTAAGCCACATTGAGCATTTCTGACCGTTTCATTTGAGACATTACATCAGGACTGTTTTGACGTAAGACCAATGACAGCCTTGTCAAAAATGGAGGCACTAGTGTCATTTAGCTGCCTTATGACCTGCCTGCGTATTTTTCTCATATTTCGAGGGGAAATTATTTTTCTCGTACCCTCATCTCTCCTTGGGTTTGTGTCGGGATTTTCCACAACAGAAACTATGTTTCTCTTATCCCTCCCAAATTCATTAGCAAAATATAGAGGAGTCCTCCCATCTGCAGGACCTGCTCCAATTTTTACCCTCTCGGTAGAAGTTAATCACCCATTTTTTGGACTTTTCACAGAGCTGCAATAAAACGATGGACAGTTAAAACGCCTTCAAAATACATAAACGTTCATAACTTTCGAATTTTCTCATGGATTCTAAAAATATTTCAGCAAGATACTAACATAAAAGCAATCTTCCAGTGACCAAAGTTTCACTACTGTACGATCAATATTATTAAAATTATTTACAAAATAGTGATCTGCAATAAAACGATGGACGCAGTTTATGTATAATAATTATTATTTAATTTTATTTGTTTCACTTCAATTAAAATTGAATAATAATTATTATACTTTTTTTTCTTATATGACCGAAGATGCGAAAGTGACAGAAAATTCATTAGTCACCCTTAACATTCTTTAGCTAATTATCATTTTTAATTCATGTTGATAGAACATGTTCTAATAAGTTCATTTTTTTTCAGACTGTTGGTTGAGAATTTGGAGTCATCTCACGGTAGTGAGAGGGCGTTAGTGCTCACAGTCCTCACTGAGATGATGAGAAGATGTCCTCTGGTGAACCTCTTCCTGAACTATTCGGAACTCATCATTCTGAGGGTACTGAAGGCACACGGTGACAATGAGAAGGAAGTCGTCAGAGCTGCTCAGGTGATTGACTAGTCTGGGCATTTGTAAGACTAACTTAGGCCTCATTCACACGGGCGTTCTTCCCATGCCGCAGCAAAAATAATAATGAATTAAAAAACGCTACGACTGAATAAACGTATGTGTTGGTGTTAGGTTATGTATTGGCGAAAATTTAAAATTCCGTTTTAAATCCCTTTCTCCGCCAAACGTGTCATATAACGAGCCAATCATTCAATATTCTATCTTAGCTGCTAAATCACAAAAGTTAACGATTGTTCTCTCTATCAGGTGTGTGCTGGTACAGTGGCAGAGATTCTACCCCCAGAGGTTGTGATCAGGGTGCTGAAGCCTCTCATCCAGATGGGAGACTACCCTGTTAACCATTCTGCCATCAAAATGCTAAACAAACTGGTAGAGGCTCACCCCGCCCCTATAGTGGCTCAGGCACTGCCTGATATCATGCCTGGACTGGTGAAGGTAAGCAATCACAATCATTATAACAACATTACACCAAAATGCAATCATGAAGTGTGCAGTACAAAAACTAGCGGACACAATAAACTACATTACAGCCATTTATGTTTACATCCACCATTCCCCCAAAATTATTCGTTTTGGAGGTCAATATTCTTGAGTATCATCAACATTATACTAACTAACTTCTCGTATCCAGTTTTGATATTCACCTTGTAATTATTTCGCTCCAAGTCTCCTTTCTTAGCTTACTTACTTATTTAGTGTAATTAATTTCCTGTACTTGAGTAACTTAACCCTATTCTTTTCAGGCTTACGACAACAGAGACTCGTCTGTGCGTAAGGCGAGTGTGTTCTGCATGGTGTCACTGCACAACAATGTGGGGGAGGAGACCATGAGACCTCACCTAGAGGCACTCACTGGCTCTAAGCTGAAGCTACTCAACCTCTACATTAAGAAGACAGACGCTCAGCTCAACAGTAGTTCTGGGGCCTCTTCTCCTAAGAGTGAACACTTTCTAGGTCTTTGAGGAAAGGGGAGAACCGATGGGAGGCCTCCTTATAACAATACATAAGTCAGTCGAACACTGGTATCTGGGATACTCGACCATAAGTCAGTCGAACACTGGTATCTAGGATACTGAATCTTGTATACTGGACCTTTGCGTCCAGTAATTATTGCCAGTGAAATCTAAGGAGCTTCAAATTGGTTGGTTTTGTAAGGATCTCAGTGGTGACTAAGAAGGATTCAGTTAAAATTCTTTCTCTTCTTTGGATTACGAAGCTCAATAAAATTTACTCATTTGATATTTTTAACTCTTCTTCTTCTCTATCATTTTAGATTCCTGAACTGAGTGTAAATACGTAAATGGGAGATGAAATGATCTAAGCTTTCCACTCTACAAATGACTAAAAAGTTCACGGTTTGAATAAGCTACATGTTTAATTTAGTGAGCTTGCTGCTTCCAAACGGACAAATCTTGAAATTAGCACAATTATTACACCGCTCAAAATTATCAATTTTTTTTAAATTTTAGTTTAAAAAAGTTAGTAGCTATATGTTTTTATTTCAAATTTTACTTTAGGTTGCCTGAAGCGTCAATGAGATTCATTCAACAGATTGGTTTCTCACTTAAAATCAATCCATTTTATGTCCTGTTTTTGCTAGGATATCAATTATTGGGTATTAACATTAATAAAAATTAGTGCCTGCAATTAATTCTTAACTACTCTATTGCCAATGATTTAAAAATAGTTAAAAGATAAGTAAGAGAAGGAAATGATCGAGAGTAACACTAGTGTCTGACTGTGATGAGTGTAGAGCCAATGCTGAACTATCACTGATTTGATAAAAGGTAGACCTATAATGTTGTATCATATTATTCATATAATCAATAATATATATATATATATATAGGTTTCATTAATTTCGCATCTCAATTCATGATTTGTACTCATATAAATGCAAGTCATATATTCCGTTAAATTCCATTCATTTCATTTAGTCTATAGTCATATCTTGTACGCAACTCATTTATATCATCCATGTAAAAAACATTGTTGTCGTATCACGTCACTCGTGTCCCAGTGGTTGACACTTTCCACTTTGCCACTCGTGTCCCAGTGGTTAACATTTTCCACTATGTCACTCGTTTCCCAGTGGTTAACATTTTCCACTTTGTCACTCGTGTCCCAGTGGTTAACATTTTCCACTTTGCCACTCGTGTCCCAGTGGTTAACATTTTCCACTATGTCACTCGTTTCCCAGTGGTTAACATTTTCCACTTTGTCACTCGTGTCCCAGTGGTTAACATTTTCCACTTTGTCACTCGTGTCCCAGTGGTTAACATTTTCCACTTTGTCACTCGTGTCCCAGTGGTTAACATTTTCCACTTTGTCACTCGTGTCCCAGTGGTTAACATTTTCCACTTTGTCACTCGTGTCCCAGTGGTTAACATTTTCCACTTTGTCACTCGTGTCCCAGTGGTTAACATTTTCCACTTTGTCACTCGTGTCCCAGTGGTTAACATTTTCCACTTTGTCACTCGTGTCCCAGTGGTTAACATTTTCCACTTTGTCACTCGTGTCCCAGTGGGTAACATTTTATTTCATCCTGGATCCCTCCAATTTCCAATGTTGTTGATAGTATGTTCTCCGCAGGGTTAAATGATTCATATTAACATGTTTATCTAAAATTCTTCATGAAGAGTAGTATACTAAAATGCAATTACCAGATGTGAAAGTATAAAAACATTTAATTCATTTCTCATGTTGCTTAGATTTGCCATTTTAAATAGCAATATGGAACTTGAGGCCATTTTGTATGTTTTGATTGAAAACAGTTGAAACATTCCTATTTGCTATGAAGAATTTAAACTCAATTGCTCTCACTATATTCAATTTTTAAGTGTGATATGATATATAGCTAGTAATAACATAACTTCAGTCTAATCACAATTATTTTTGTACATTCTAGTATTAACTTGTTCGTAGTGTATATAAATTAAGTACTAGCTTCTATCTGATCGCTAACACTGATACTATGTCATTATATTGTAATTAACTCAGAGCTGTGCAAGCAATCGGTTCAAAATAACTTGTATTATAGTATGTTTTTAAAATGGAATAACATCCTTTTGACTGGCGCAACATCTTTTGTTTCTCCTTTGCTTTCTGTTCTGTATTTTATTAATAATGAAACTTCGAGACATTTACACGACTTTCTTTACCCATAATATGCTCGAACAATTTCCGCTTGAACAAACTTTTTCTTAAAATATTTATCAGAAAATTCAATATTTAGTGAATAAAATGTTGTTGGTTAAATTTGATTAGTCGCTAATAAATATTGACTCATCTGTTGTCCAATTATGGAATTAATTAATGAGAAACACTGTTTGATTTGATGGAAATACCTGTTATTGGTTATGTGCAGTAGGCTAAGTTCCGAGTTAGCAGATTAATTCTCATTTCTGAAGGGTTCGAGCTAAGTACTACAGTCGATACAGATTTGTTTCTAGGAAAACGTAGTCAATAAAAATAATAAAGATTGTAGGTAAACGTTTTGGAGCAAGTAAGATAACGGACCAGAGTCCGTTATCTTAACTAGGTTAAATTCTTGTCCGTTATATTTACTAGCTTCATTTCTGGTCCGTTATCTTTACTAGGTTAAATTCTGGTCCGTTATATTTACTAGCTTCATTTCTGGTCCGTTATCTTTACTAGGTTAAATTCTGGTCCGTTATATTTACTAGCTTCATTTCTGGTCCGTTATCTTTACTAGGTTAAATTCTGGTCCGTTATATTTACTAGCTTCATTTCTGGTCCGTTATCTTTACTAGGTTAATTAAATTATTAATATTTTACCAATAACTGGAATGAGAATTTAATTATGGAATCACAGATACCACATTAAAGGATTTAAGCAGAAGTTTTTTTTCCCATTTATTAATTAATTGTTCTTCACAACTTCAAAATGGATCACGTTTTTTCATCAATTCTTACAATTAACAAAATATGCAAAATTAATGTATAATCATTAATATTATCATTTATAATGTTGTATATTTATAAAATACTAAAGCAAGTATTTAATGAAACTAAAATAATTTTTTCTGGTCCGTTAACTTTACCAGCTAAATTTTTGGTCCGTTATCTTTACTTGCTCCAACGTTTTTTCATTCAAAAGTTTCGGATTATAAAAAGCTAGTCTATTTGTCAACTCACAGAGGGGAATACATTTATAGAATGATGAATTAACTAGTTTAAAGATACCTAATAAAATTGTAAAGTATTGTAGCTATTCCTGCACTGACACTTCAAAAAATTAAAAAGTTTTATTAATTTCTGTGATTTCCGTCGGTTAGGAAAAGTTAGCACCAAGTACTCGATTCTGAAAGCCCTCTATTTCTGATCACTGATAGTACACATAGCTAAATTTGAATTCCTAGTGAGAGTGGTGTTTTTTCCTATGTTGAGTATGTTTCCATGCTATTTTTGGCAACCGTATCTAAAAGCTGAGCGGCGCACCACATTACGGCGCACTACAATACGGCGCCGGGCGCACCACTCACTCTCAGAGAAACTGAGAAAGGTTGTTTACCTCTCCCGAATTTTGTTGTGTAACTTTTGAAGATTTGTGAATTCCCGTTGACTGAAGTGAATAGAGAGGGAGGCATCAAGGATGATTGCTTTACAGAGGACACCACCCAACCACTCTGGAAAATACCCAGTTTGCAGAATGTGTCTCTTCTCCCGCAGAGACTTTAATATGAGAAAGAGCTACTCTCTGACTCTCAGCAGTAGATTCAGAATCTCCCGCAGCTAAATTAATGGTAACATAGGAATTAATTCAAAATCTCCCGCAGCTAAATTAATGGTAAGTTGGTAACATAGGAATTAATTAAAGATCTCCCGCAGAGATCTCAAATTTCTAAAATTCATCAAAAACTCCCGCAGAAATTCTTGGAAAAATGTTCCATATTCTGCAGACTGGGAAAATACCTTAAGCTAACAGATGAATTTTAGAGGCTAAATGCTGCGGATTATAAAGTTCCCATTAATTTATTACTGTATTTTAAGGTTTGCTAAACTCCAACAGAGTAATTAATCCATCAGAAAAGACCACTTTTTCCAGAGTGGCGGGTACGTAAGAACACCGAAACGGAGGCAATACGGAGCTTGTGGGAGATTATTTTTGAAATATTGCTACTGATATGTGTATATGGGGGGTAAGCAACACCCCCACCCTCCTGTCAGGTTATTAAAACCCAAGTGAAATAGTATGTCTCATAAACTCGCCATTTGTCTCTCCAGCTCTCTCCAAAATTCAACAAATTCTCTCCAAAATGATCAAATTTTCATAAGTTCTCTCCAAAATAACATTGTAGCATAGGAGAAAAATAGATAAAACTCGCCATTTGCAATTGAAGGGCTCAAAATAACTGTCACAAACTCGCCATTAAAATGGTGAGTTTGGACATGCTTTATTACTTGCCAATACTTGGATTGAAACAATCATAAAGAGAGCAGCCAGTCTGCAGAATATGTGAGATATTTGGGATATTCTCTCCGAACAATTTTGAATTAATTCCTATATTTACATTAATTTTGCTACGAACACTTCTGAATTAATCCCTATATTTACATTGATTTTGCTACGAACAGAATAAGAGATCTCTATGAACACTTTACCAGTTTCTGCAGACTGGGAGAGCAGCCAAGTAAAATAGTATGTCTCATAAACTCGCCATTTGTCTCTCCAGCTCTCTCCAAAATTCAACAAATTCTCTCCAAAATTATCAAATTTTCATAAATTCTCTCCAAAATAACATTGTAGCATAGGAGAAAAAATAGATTAAATTCGCCATTTGCAATTGAAGGGCTCAAAATAACTGTCACAAACTCGCCATTAAAATGGCGAGTTTGCACATGCTTTATTACTTGGGAGAGCAGTAAAAATAACTAACTAGGTAGCTAGATTACCATCATTACGGCTTCATATTAATTGATCTCATAGGCAAATACCAAGTGAATATTCATCCAGTGAACTTAAATGGTTAAATAGAAAACAGATCTTACAATAAAAGAAAAAGATAATATCCCATAAGCTCCGATTCAGCCCGTTTTGTCTCCGATTCGGTTCGTTTCGGTGGGTGTTCTTATTCGTAAGAACACCGAAACGGACCGAATCGTAGACAAATATAGAAATAAGAGTATTCTTATCAGTCCTATTTACAGTGATATCAGGTATTCACGATAAATCAGGTAGTCACGATGTATCAGGTATAGTCACGATGTATCAGGTATAGTTACGATGTATCAGGTAGTTACAATGTATCAGGTAGTTACGATGTATCAGGTATGTTATGATGTATCAGGTAGTTATGATGTATTAGGTAGTCACGATGTATCAGGTATAGTTACGATGTATTACATAGGTAGTTACAAAATATCAGGTAGTTACGATGTATCAGGTATAGTTACGATGTATCAGGTAGTTACTATGTATCAGATAGTAACGATGCATCGATCAGGTATAGTCACGATGTATCAGGTATAGTTACGATGTATCAGGTAGTTACGATGTATCAGGTAGTTACGATGTATCAGGTAGTCACGATGTATCAGGTATAGTTACGATGTATCAGGTATAGTTACGATATATCAGGTAGTTACGATGTATCAGGTAGTTACAATGTATCAGGTAGTCACGATGTATCAGGTATAGTTACGATGTATCAGCTAGTAGGTACAATGTATCAGGTATAGTTATGATGTATCAGGTATAGTTACGATATATCAGGTAGTTACGATGTATCAGGTAGTTACGATGTATCAGGTAGTTACTATGTATCAGGTAGTAACGATGTATCGATCAGGTATAGTTACGATGTATCAGGTATAGTTACGATGTATTAGATAGGTAGTTACAATGTATCAGGTAGTCACGATGTTAAAAAGATAATATCCCATAAGCTCCGATTCAGCCCGTTTTGTCTCCGATTCGGTTCGTTTCGGTGGGTGTTCTTATTCGTAAGAACACCGAAACGGACCGAATCGTAGACAAATATAGAAATAAGAGTATTCTTATCAGTCCTATTTACAGTGATATCAGGTATTCACGATAAATCAGGTAGTCACGATGTATCAGGTATAGTCACGATGTATCAGGTATAGTTACGATGTATCAGGTAGTTACAATGTATCAGGTAGTTACGATGTATCAGGTATGTTATGATGTATCAGGTAGTTATGATGTATTAGGTAGTCACGATGTATCAGGTATAGTTACGATGTATTACATAGGTAGTTACAAAATATCAGGTAGTTACGATGTATCAGGTATAGTTACGATGTATCAGGTAGTTACTATGTATCAGATAGTAACGATGCATCGATCAGGTATAGTCACGATGTATCAGGTATAGTTACGATGTATCAGGTAGTTACGATGTATCAGGTAGTTACGATGTATCAGGTAGTCACGATGTATCAGGTATAGTTACGATGTATCAGGTATAGTTACGATATATCAGGTAGTTACGATGTATCAGGTAGTTACAATGTATCAGGTAGTCACGATGTATCAGGTATAGTTACGATGTATCAGCTAGTAGGTACAATGTATCAGGTATAGTTATGATGTATCAGGTATAGTTACGATATATCAGGTAGTTACGATGTATCAGGTAGTTACGATGTATCAGGTAGTTACTATGTATCAGGTAGTAACGATGTATCGATCAGGTATAGTTACGATGTATCAGGTATAGTTACGATGTATTAGATAGGTAGTTTCAATGTATCAGGTAGTCACGATGTATCAGGTATAGTTACGATGTATTACATAAGTAGTTACAATGTATCAGGTAGTAACGATGTATCAGGTAGTCACGATGTATCAGGTATAGTTACGATGTATTACATAGGTAGTTACAATGTATCAGGTAGTTACGATGTATCAGGTAGTTACGATATATCAGGTAGTTAAGATGTATTATGAAACATTGTTAGTGGTGTTTCTTTCACGGTAACTACAATAGTCATCAATAGTCGTATCCAGTTTAGGTAATTAGACGCAATTTTGGTTCAGAAATTATTATTTTATAGCAGAATATTTTTAACAGTGACCACCTAAATTGCATACATAATAATATGCAAGTATACAATATAGGTACTATTAAAAAATGATAGAAAAAAATGACTAGATATTGTTTATTTTTTCGTGTTACGTTTAATTATTTAAACGGTAAAACGTTTGTATTATTGGACTGTTATTCTCGACTTATACAAATATAATAATAATTGTTATAATTAATAATTACATAATAATTAATAATAATAATTATTTACCTCCTTAATTCTTACGTATCAACACGTATATTTTTGTCACTAACCTGTTATTTCAGTTCTAAATTTTAAATACTCATAACTCATCAATTAATGCAAAATATCAAAGGAGGTAAACAACTTAATGATACAGTCAACCCATGCAGCATATCTAATTTTATATCTGTACGGAGCTATTATATATATATATGGTTCTAGGGGAGTTGCCACGGGATGAATTGCCACTGGGTGGATTGCCGCTGGGAGAACTGCCCATTTGGGGGAATTGCCAATGGGTGACTGTCTGCCGTACAGTGGGAGAATTGCCACTGGGTGAATTGCCCATGTGGGAGAATTGTCACCGGGGGAACTGCCCATGAGGGTGAATTGCCCATGGGTGAATTGTACGTGCCGAAGATACCTTAAACTGTTAAACCCTTGAAAATGTACAGTGATAAAGTTCCTTTCAATATGTACTTATTCGTGCTATTTCTATCCATCATTTTCGGTTGTGAAGCACCCCTCTCTCCTCTTATATTGGTACACCGACAATTGGGTCCAGGACAATTCAGCACGACGACAATTGGGCCTAAGACAATTTGGCCTGACGAAAATTGGGCCCCGACAATTGAACCCAGAAAAAATGGACAGAAGACACAATAAAGAAGTGTTATCTTTTTTATTACTAGGGAAGTGACAATATTATCTTTGAAATATGCTTTATAGTCTCTAAAATTATGTTCATAATTTTTTCAATTCGATTGATATACTTCATAAGGTATATATTAGTATGCTGCCCATTAAATCACATTTGGATGCTAATCTCTTGTTTCGGTGTAATGAAAATCTTTGAAGGATTTAAATAAGTCGTATTAACAGGAATCATGTCATGTGGATTCATTTTTTCGTGACATTGAACTAAGAAAAATTTAACAGTAAATGGGATAAAATGAAATTATGAGCATACATTTTGAAATACTGATTTTTAAAACTCCTCTATATTGAACACTGAACAGTGAACAGGTTTCAACAAATTCACACTAACTTTAATTCGACTTGTATGTTCCAGTAATTGCAGCAGGTCTTTTGTTCTTTATCTAAAATAGCTACATTCTTATTTTCTATTGGCTACAACCTAACTTATTCACTTTACAGGAGTTCACTATATAGACTCATATATAGAGGTACTGTAACTCTGAAATTTGTTTCTTATATGACCCATCTCAGAACAGAAAAGAAGATGTTCTATTACAAAAAATATTTTTTCATAACGAGAATATTTTTTTCATATAAAGAATATTCTCTATTTTAATTATGCTCTAGACTATATTTTTTATACAAAACGCAAACGTTTATACACTCTGAAAAAATGGATAAATAATATAATTGTCCGGGGCCCAATTGTCGTGATGCCCAATTGTCCTGGGCCTAACTGTCGGCGAGCCCAATTGGCGGTCTATGCCAATAGTAGGGGGGAGGAGGGTATACATGTACTCACGGGACAATTGTGTGTTTTGGTCATCTCTTGTACGTAGTGATGCAGTCAGTGAGAGTTGTTCATCCAGTGGCAATTCACCTACATGAGCAGTTCACCCAGTGGCAATTCACCTACATGAGCAGTTCACCCAGTGGTAATTCACCTACATGAGCAATTCACCCAGTGGCAATTCACCTACATGAGCAGTTCACCCAGTGGCAATTCACCTACATGGGCAGTTCACCCAGTGGCAATTTACCTACATTGGCAATTCCCTTACTTGGGCAGTTCATCCAGTGGCAATTCACCCACATGAGCAGTTCACCCAGTGGGAATTCACCCACTTGGGCAGTTCACCCAGTAGCAATTCACCCACTTGGGCAGTTCACCCTGTAGCAATTCACAGCGCACCTATTTATATATATTTACACCATGGCTAATAATGAAATAGCGAAAAATAATATGAGATATTTTCCATTAACACTTTAAAATACAAAATAAAGTAATTCATGGACGAAATGTCCTAGACCCTCTTACAACGTCTTACGTAAGTAATAAACACACTCTGTAATATTGTACTGAGAGAAAATAACCAATAATATTGGTGAGTGTCAGTGTTTATATCTGTTTCACTGTAACTCTCTGTGTCACTGTAACTCTCTGTGTCACTGTAACTCTTTGTGTCACTGTAACTCTTTGTGTCACTGTAACTCTTTGTGTCACTGTAACTCTTTGTGTCACTGTAACTCTCTGTGTCACTGTAACTCTCTGTGTCACTGTAACTCTCTGTGTCACTGTAACTCTCTGTGTCACTGTAACTCTCTGTGTCACTGTAACTCTCTGTTTCACTGTAACTCTTTGTGTCACTGTAACTCTTTGTGTCACTGTAACTCTTTGTGTCACTGTAACTCTTTGTGTCTCTGTAATTCTCTATGTCACTGTAACTCTCTGTGTCACTGTAACTCTCTGTGTCACTGTAACTCTCTGTGTCACTGTAACTCTTTGTGTCACTGTAACTCTGTGTGTCACTGTAACTCTGTGTCACTGTAACTCTGTGTCACTGTAACTCTCTGTGTCACTGTAACTCTCTGTGTCACTGTAACTCTCTGTGTCACTGTAACTCTCTGTGTCACTGTAACTCTCTGTGTTACTGTTACTTCTTGCCTGATATATCGAAACTACCTGACACATCGTAACTATACCTGATACATCGTAACTATAGCTGATAGATCGTTACTACCTGATACATCGTAACTACCTGATACATCGCGACTACCTGATACATCGTAACTATACCTGATACATCGTAACTATACCTGATATTCTGTAACTACCTATGTAATACATCGTAACTATACCTGATACATCGTGACTACCTAATACATCATAACTACCTGATACATCGTAACATACCTGATACATCGTAACTATACCTGATACATCGTGACTACCTGATTTATCGTGAATACCTGATATCACTGTAAATAAGACTGATAAGAATACTCTTATTTCTATATTTGTCTACGATTCGGTCCGTTTCGGTGTTCTTACGAATAAGAACACCCACCGAAACGAACCGAATCGGAGACAAAACGGGCTGAATCGGAGCTTATGGGAAATTATCTTTTTCTTTTATTGTAAGATCTGTTTTCTATTTAACCATTTAAGTTCACTGGATGAATATTCACTTGGTATTTGCCTATGAGATCATTTAATATGAAGCCGTAATGATGGTAATCTAGCTACCTAGTTAGTTATTTTTACTGCTCTCTTTATGATTGTTTTAATAACCTGACAGAAGGGTGGGGGTGTTGCTTACCCCCCATATACACATATCAGTAGCAATATTTCAAAAATAATCTCCCACAAGCTCCGTATTGCCTCCGTTTTGGTGTTCTTATGAACCGAGAGTGGCCACCCAAAGGAAGGAAAGATATGGAAGAAAAAGGAAGTCAGGATGGGGAGTTGCCAGTGGAGGTGATGGTGGTAAAGAGAAGGAGCTGGAAAAGGTATGGGAGAACAAGGAGGAGAAAGGCAGGGAGATATGCCCTAAATGTAATTTAAGGGTGAATAGTGGAGAGTGCGGAGTAACATGCGATTGGTCACTGGTGCAAGATGTGGTTTCATACAAAATGTGAAGGAATGACAAAGGAGGAGTACAATATGATATATGAGATTGATGAGAAGGTGAGGTGGTACTGTCAGGAATGCAATTTGAAGGTGGATGGGGTCACAGAACGGAATAAAATGCTAGCAGAGGAAAACAAGAAGATGAAGAAGGTGATTACCGATTAGTCAGATTAGGGAGCAGATGGAAAAGATGAACAGAGAGTATGGAGAGATGGTTAAAGTGGAGGTGCACAAGATAAATCAGGAGATAAAGAAGAAAATGTAGCAAATGGTAGAAGAGGTTGGGAGGAAGACCGAAGTTAACATGAAGGACTTAAGGAGAGAAATAGAAGAGCTGAAAAAGACAAAAAAGGAGCCGAATCTGGAGAAGTTAGAAAAGATGAAAAGAGAGATTGAAGAAATCAAGAAGATGAAAGAGGAGAAAAAATTAGAAGAATGTGACTTAGTGCTGAAAAGGGACCTAGAGGAAGTAAAGAAAGAAATGGTCAACATAGGAGTAGCAGAAATGAGAAAGGAGAAGAAAAGAAGATGGAGGTAATAGGGGAGAGGATTGAAGAAATGGAAAAGGAAAGAAGAAAGAATATTATGATTTTCAATCTACTTGAGTCAGAGGAGAGTGAGGCACCTGATAGATACAGAGAGGATGAGGAGAATTTGGGAGTGCTGATGATGGAGGAAATGCAGATTGAAAAACTGATTAGGCTTGGAAAGAAGAATGAGAGGAACAGACCATTATTGGTAAAGTTGAGAGATGAAGAAGATAAGAGAGAGATTATGAGAAAGGCAAACAGACTGAGGCACTCTACAAAGTTTCCAAAGGTCTATATTACGAGAGATGACAGAAGCAGAGAGGGAGAGCGATAGGAAATTGAGAATGGAGCTGAGATTGAAGAGAAGCAGTGGAGGGTCCCAATATGTGATAAGGAGAGGGAGAGTGATGGAGAGGCAGACAGTACTTATTTACTTTCAATTTTAGCCAAACGTTAAAAAAAAATAGATATATGTGATAACGTTAAATTTGGTGTAAAATTCTATATTGAAAATTATATCGTTTAAATAAATTTATTGTGTTCCAATTTTATAGGAACTTTTAGTCATTATGTAAATAAAACAAAAATTATATTGAGTAGAATTGTATTGTTTGTAGGTAGGGATATGTAAATAATTATGTAATCTTGTTAGGTATATCAAATTCTTTTAATTTTAATGTTTAAAATAAAATAAATGAAATTATACCTCAGTTTGGTGGGAAGGCATGTAGACGTGGAGATTTAAGCATTATTTTAATATTCAAAACTTCGCTATAATTTTAACCTGAATGTTTTCGTATCTTTACAGAAACCTATATAATTCACAAGGTATATAAATGTTTATATTGACTAATGAAAGCTAATTAGCTATATATATGGAATTCTCCTGATACTCCTCCTCCTAAGCACGTCTCCCTCTCCATTCTGAGTAAGTTACCTGTAAATAAATAGAATAATTAATTTTGTGTAAATATGTGGTTGATATTATTATATATAGGTTTTGTTAATTAGGTAGGTATATTGTGTAAATAAAACTCTTTTAACTTGTATTACTTTAATAAATATTTATATATTATATCAACAGGGAATAATGTAATGTTACAAAATTATTAATAGTAATCTTCTTTTTCAGAGAGTGTGTCCCTCGCACCTCTCTTACCATACCTCTTAACCTCGCCTCTTGTAAACCTCCCTCCGTTACGTCAATATACCAATTCCATGTCCATCTCATTATTCCTCCTGACCATACCTGCAAAGAAAGAAACCCATTAGCATCTGAAGTCATAATCACAGTAAATAGATAACAACTTGTTTATAGCACACCCGCCTATAACAACGGAAGATCATGGAACAGAGGAGAATCGGAATACTGAAACGGAGGGGGGCTGTTGGGCGAAGAGGAGAGGACAGAAGTGGAGGAGTGCGGATGGGAGTGGACCAGATGGTGAAGTTCCAAGGAGTGAGACCTAAGGAAAATAATAGGAGGAAAAATTTTTGAAAGGGAGGGAGGAAGGAGAAGCAGAGAAATATGTGATCAAGTGTTTGAATGTACAAGGATTGACAAATCAGAAATACTCAGAACTGTATGAGGAGGTGGAGGAGGGAGTGGTATTGTGCTTGACGGAGATGCAGAAAAAGATAAATAATATAAGGATTGCAGAGCATCTCAAAGTAATAGAGAGCATGATAGAGATGGAGGACAGAAGGAGTGGAGGAATAATGGTGCTATATGAAGAGAGGGAGGGTCTGAGTTTTGAGAAAAGAGAAGACGGTCATAGAGATTGCCTGGAGATGAGAGGAAACATTGGAGGAGAGATTGTTAACCTGACTGTGGTATATTTGAAGACTGGTGGTGGTAGAGAGGAGCTGGAACAGAACAGGGAGATATTGTCTGGAATGAAGGAGAGGCTGAGGAGAGACAGGAGAGTTACATTGCAGTGGGAGATTTCAATGGTCATCTAGGGTATCTTGGATACCAGAATGAGAATGGGAAAAACATAAATAGAATGATAGAAGAGAGTGGTTTACTACTGATAAATATTGATGAGAAATGTGAGGGGATGTATACTTGGAGAAGAGGAGACAGCAGGAGTGCTATAGATCTGGTTTTAGCTAATGAAAGAGTATATCCAATAATTAAAGGAATGAAAATTGATGAGAATCAGGAAAAAATTGATTTTTCAGATCATTGCATGATAGAAATTGTAGTGGAAACTGGCTTGAGGAAAAGAAAAAGATGGGATGGATGGAGTGAGGTGTACTTTTACTGCAGTAGAAGGGAAAAGATGGAGGAATATACAGATGGAGTGGAGAGGGAAATTGTACAAATGGAAAATGTTACAATGAACAGAATAAATGAGATCTTGAAGAGGGTAGCAGATGAATGTTTGAAAAACAAAGTATAGGAGGAAGACGTATCAAGAAGGTGAAAAAGAGGAACCACCATGGATGAATGAGGAAATAAGAAGAGAAGTTGCAAAGAGAAGAAGATTAAACAAGAGATACTGGAATGAAGCGGATGGAAACAGAGATCTGAGATGGAGAGAATATAGAGAACAGAAAGAAAAGGTTAAGGAGATGATCAGTGAAGAGATGAGAAAATATGAAGAGAGAGTAGCAGATGAAATAAGAAGTATGGGAAAAGGAAAACAATTATGGAAGATGATAAAGAAGCTGAAGGGGGAAAAAATGCAGACAGGAGAGAAAGTGAAGTTGTACACAGAGGAGGGGAGGAGTTGGAGGAGGAGAGATACGAGGAGCAAGTGAGGGAGTTCTGGCAGAGAATCTACCAAATGCATGGGAATGAAATAGAGAGAGAATGGGGGGAGGAAGAAAGAAGGGAGTATGGGGAACTTCTGGCAGGAATAAGGAGGAGGGAGGAGGATCCAACAGAAATGTGGCTCCCTAGAATAGGAAATCCATACTGGAATGTTCGTACGATGAAGTTTGAGGTAAAGGAGGAGAATATAAGAAAGGTACTGAAAGAAATGAAGAATGGGAAGGCAGGAGGGTTGGATGGAATGAAGCCAGAACTGTACAAGGTGCTGCAGGGGAGCGATGTGGTGGTAGAAGCTTTGAAGAGAGGAATAGAGAGAATGGTGGAAAGCGGAGGAGAACCTGAGAGATGGAAAGAATCGAGAACGGTGATGATACCAAAGAAGAGGAGACCTACAGTGGCAGACCTTCGACCGATTGCTTTAACTGATGTGTCATACAAGATGGTTATGAAAGTGGTGAAAGAGGAAATTGAGAGGCATCTGGAGGAGAGTGGGTTGGCAATGTGGGAGCAGGCGGTGTTCACGAAGGGAGGAGAGATCTTGGACAACTTGATGATTTTGGGGCATACAGAGGAAAGGAACAGTAAGTGGTAGTTGCAGTGGACTTCAGAAAGGCATATGACTCGATAAGGAGAGAGAAGGTGGTGGAGGTGTTGAAGGACTTGAGGGTACCGGTGGAGATTATAGATTTGGTGAAGAGAGGATATGTGGGAGACAGGACAAGGGTGGAGGTGGGAGATAGTGAGGTGACGATTGAAGTGAATAACGGGATAAGGCAGGGATGCACTGCATCTCCAATGATCTTCAAGCTCATTACCTTCAAAATAATAGAGGAGTTGAACAGGAGAGCAAGAGGAGTGAGGATATCCTCACTATTCTTTGCAGATGATGGTATGTTGCTAGCTGGAGGTATAGAGGAAGCAAGAAGAGTGGTGAGGTTTTTGAAGGAGGAGGCAGGAAAGTATGGACTGAAGATGAACAAGGAGAAGAGCAAGTGTGAGATGTTCAATGTGGGAGAGATGGAGGATGTGCAGGAGGTGGAGAGTATTGAGGTGGTAAAGGAGATCAAGTATTTGGGAGTTAAGATAGAAGGGAAGTGCAATTTGTATGAGGGACAGAGGAAGAAGATGGTGGAGAAGGGAAAGAGGATGTGTAACATGACCTATTCAGTGATAGAGAGGAGCTGTCATAGGGTGGTGGTGGTGGGAAAGGTATATTGGAAGTCGGTGGTGTTGGCAAGTGTGCTGTATGGAGCAGAGGTGCTAGATGTGAGAGAGGAGGAGGAGGTGGAGAAGTTGCAGAGGCAGGAGAATGTGGCAATGAGGAGGATTTTAGGGGTGCCAAAGTATGCGTCTGTGGCAGCAATGAGAGGAGAGATTGGAATCGGAACAATTAAGAGTAGGATGGTGAGAGGAAGATTGCAGTATGTGAGGAGGAAGATGCAGGGAGAGAACGTGCTGGTGAAGGAAGTGTTGAAGAGCATGAGGAGAGAAGAGGTGGGGTGGTGGAGGAGGACAAAGAACTACATGGAGTGGGCCGGAATAGAAGTGGAGAAGCTGGAGGGGATGAGTGGACAGGAGGTAAAAAGAAGAGTAGCAGAGAGAGTGGATAGGGAGTGGAGAGAGGAGATTTATGAGAGGAGCACGCTTTGGCTGTATAGGGAGTACAAGGAGGAGATGAGAGAGGAGGACTACAAGGGAGGCGAGAGAGACAGAATATGGTTTAGAGCAAGAACCAACTGCTTATGGCTGGGAGACAGGAGAAGAGACAGGGATGAGGAGAGATGCTTGATATGTGGAGAGGTGGAGGATTTGTTGCACTTTGTGTTGGATTGTGGAGAGCTGGAGGAGGAGAGGAGGGAGGCTTTTGAGCTGCAGAGACCTAGGGTGGAGGGGAGACAGGCTGTTGTTGGAGACTTTTTGTTTGGAGAGGAGGGAAGAAGAAAGAAAAGCAAAGTTTTAATGAAAATGTGGAGGAAGAGGAGGGTGATAGAAAGAAGAGAAGAGTGAACTGGATGAAGATGTGGAAGAAGACTGCGGATGATGAAGCCGATGAGAAGGCGCATTCGAAGATAAACTGACTGACTGACTGACCACTGTACTTTCTATTAATGATCTCAAAGTAAATAACTGTTATGAAGTTTGTTGTATTCGCTAGTTTGTTGTTCTGCACACTTCATGATTGTTTAATGACCTGGCAGGGGGGTTCGGGGGGCAGCACGCCCCCCGATACATCTACCTAACGGCTAACTAATAAGTTTTTATTTACACCTCAGACTGAAAGTTTACAATAGTTACCCCATAAAATTTTAATTACAGTTTTCTATGATGAATTTTATTTTCTATTCTAAATTAAACATCTCAATCAAATAATTAAACTGTGTAGTATAATATAAATTCATTGGATTCAGGTACAGTCAGGCAATGACAGGCATCAGTCATAAATCTGATAAAACAATTACCTATCAAATTCACTCCCATTTATCCTTAATCTGTATTCAAAATACCTATCTAATCGAATGTACTGTGGTGCGCCATAATCTGGTGCGCCGTACTGTGGTGCGCCGCTCAGCTTTAAGATACATCATTTTTGGTGTGAAAACATAATGACGACCAGACGCAGACAGTATTTTCCACTGACGTCTGACCTCAGTCCTCAGACTCTCAGTGACATTGTGACCTGTTCAACTGTTAATGTTGGTGGAATACTGGATTTCCAGTCTGCAGAATGTGTCTCTTCTCCCACAGAGACTTTAATTTGAGAGAGAGCTACTCTCTGACTCTCAGCAGCAGATTCAGAATCTCCCACAGCTAAATTAATAGTAACATAGGAATTAATTGAAAATCTCCCGCAGCTAAATTAATGGTAACATATGAATTAATTCAAAATCTCCCGCAGAGATCTCCAATTTCTAAAATTTCATTCAAAAACTCCCGCAGAGAGTCTTGGAAAAATGCTCCATATTCTGCAGACTGGCTGGATTTTTAATTTTTCTAACTATTTATCCCTATGTTACCATCAATTTTCGGTGGCTAAATAGGGAATTTGGTGGATAAGCCAAATTATTAGACACTGTTGGATTTTTTCAGCTTTTTGAAAAAGTCATTGGGATTCGATTTAGATGTTTCAAAGTGTGGCAGGAAAGTCACCAGTTTAGTGAGAAAATGGATCAATCTCTTATTCTGTTTGTAGCAAAATTATGTAATTATAGCAATTAATTCAAAATTGTTCGGAGAGAATATCTTATATCCCAAATATCTCCCATATTCTGCAGAGTGGAGACTGATTGTACATGATTGGAGACTGGGCAGGGGGAATGGAGGGTGCCAGCCTGTATTTGATGCCAAAAATTCCACTGACTTTTTCAAAAAGCTGAAAAAATCCACCATAAATTTCAAATAATTTGGCTGATCCTCCGACATTTTCCCATTTTATCCACCGAATTTTAATGGTAGCATAGGAATAAATGGCTGAAAATCCACCGACTTTGCTAGAATATTATTTTCAAAGGAGAAAAATTCGACCGACATGTCGGTAGAATTTAGCATGAAATACAGACTGGCCGAGGTGGCACTCCGCATGCCTCCCAAGATATCATATCGGAAATATACTGCTAATGTACCTTTCCACTTTCCAGACCCCCAATGTTCCAAACTTTACCTAACCTATCGGAAACTTAATTGCACTTTATCTGGAAAACGAAGCATTTCCAGTTTTCCACAAGATCCACAACAAATGGTATTCTTGAAAAACGCCAGTGTCCCAAAAACATCTTAAAATGGCTCTCTATCCAAATAAAGTCAAAATATTAAAAATCTGAGGAGGACACCAGACCTAAGACTGTAAGACCTTAAGCACAAATTTACCAAATCGGCACTATCGGCACTCCACCGACCTATAAAATACTAAAATTAAAAATAATTAGGTTCCATCAACATGATCAAATTAATCACTCTGACACATCAATAATTGCAAATGATTTTTGTTTCAGCCAAAAGCAGGAATGGTCAGAAATTAGAACATTTTAGTTTTCAAATTTTATTGGTTTTAATTGGGACAACCGAACAGGGAGACTGATGTCTGATCGACTTGATTCAACAATGCTTTAATAAATATATAGCTATGAGGATTTCTATTTATAATTTTTTTCATAAAATTTATCATGAAGAATTGAAATAGTCTTCTCTCCAACAGTATGCATGGTTTAATTTTCCCCTATCTGTTGAATCTTTTATATTTTCCCAACGGACAGTGGTGGCTCACTTGTTGCTATACTATAAAACATGGCTCTCTGTAATTAACATGTAAACCATAATTAATACTAGAGAATACCTGATTAGGATCTTTTTGCCAAGAACCTTTCAAAAATGTGTTAATATATATAATTATAAGAGTTGACAACTTGACAGTTGTGAATTCAACTTGTGATTTTAGATAAATGAGGGCAAGTTCTGCCTGCAAGTTTACAACAAGCATTAGCTAATTCTTCCTCATGTTTATTTTTCAAAAGAATTTTATTAGAAGCTAAGCCATCTATTTTATTAAAAATTATAAACCTTATGATCTTGTCTTTATTTCATGTTTTTTATGTATTCAATTAATATCTCAATTCTCTTCCAGTAGCTTCATAATTCAAACTATCTTTTTAATATCATATCTAATTTAGATTGGGTTTGGTAAAATAACAATTCACACAAAATGTCAGACGATATATTAGATGAAGTGATGGGAGGAGCTGCGGATGAAATCAAAACAAGTAACGCTTTCGACAAATTACCAGGTGGTGAAGGGGGATGGCTTCATCAGATAATTCTATATGCAGCCAAGTAAGTTGAGCCTTTCTTTTAATTGAAATATATAAAGTTCATCAATACTGTATAACTATAATGGAATGATTTTTTAAGGAATCCATGGGATTTTTGTTGGTATGTGCTACTTCTCCTGTCCCCAATGTTCTGCATATCTGCATTTCTATCCTGGAAACTGGCTCAAGAGATTCAGGCTCAGGAAAAGGTAGTTACTCAATTTATTAGTTTCTTCATGCAATGTCTGTTCTAAACTTCTAGTTCTATCCTCAGCATAACTTTTTGCATTATAATATTATACAAAAATATTAAGTCAAAATATATTCATCTTAAATTTTGAGAATTATTCTTTTTGTAAGAGGTATTTTAAATCCAATCAAATTAATGAATTTGAAGCAAGAATAAATCATGGCTCGAAAATATAACAACTTTTCTTTTTAAAACACTTTATTTTCATTGAGTAGCTTTGCTTATTATTTATTAAATTGTACAATGTACATATGGTGATCTTTTATTTGTGTTATATTATTTCATTTTTTTTCAGAATAAGGAAAAGAAGAGCAAAAGACAAGCTAACATTAGTAAAGTCAAGAAGAGAAATTGATAAAACTGATAAGCAAGTCATTACCCATAGGTGCCAATCTGTATCATCAATACATATGTATTTATCTTATTTTATCATATCTATTTAATGAATGATGTAATTACTGCAATCAAAAGTGCAAATTTAACTTTATTGTTTCATGTAAATAACTGTAAACTATTTTCTAATGAGATTTCCTAGCTATTTACTTCTTAGTATTTCTCACCATTGTTTAAATTTATATGTACCTACTGAGATGTATTATCACAGTTAATTAGTGGAAAAGCTTAGGTTCATTAAATTTCATTTTCAGCCATAGAATTTTATTAGTTTCTTGATGAAAATCATCTGTATTTAGTCTAGTTTTATTTCATTTATTATCAGTCAATGGAAAATTTATTGGACAGGTTGATAGGGTAAGCTGCTAGTTATCAGACGTTTTCATAAAATTCTATTATAAATTACATTTGCTATATATTTTCATATGGTCGAAAATGTGGAACCGTCCGATAACTCGGAACTTACCCTATACAGTTTCCATTCCATTTGGAAACTACGTTCATTATTCATAGGTAGATTTCAATTCTAGATCTTCATCCTATTTTCAGATATTGTTTATTCTTAATTTTGGTTGACAGCTAGACAGTAAAAAAAGTTTTATTCTTAGAAAATCTTTAGTTTACTTCTCTAAAATCTTCAATTTCATGTCAGACTCTAATAATTGTTAAATTATTATAGTTTTAGTCGACTACAATGACTATCTTTGAGTTTGAGGTACGTACTAACTTTTCTACATTCCTGAGGACTGAGCCATTCACCAACTTGGTGTTTGACTTCATTAATGGTGTGACGGTTGGTGTCTAACCACAAAACTATACATGACATTCCTTCAAATAATATTCAAACATATATATTTTTTGCAATACATGATTGCAAATGTGAAATGTAGTATACATTACTTTAACCTACCTATCCTATTTTTGCTGCATGTAAAAAACATGAAAAATAATTATTTAATATATTAGCTAAAGTTGAAAGAATAATTTCTTATAAAAGGAGATGAAGATATCTTTGCAGGTATTTTCTTTGACGCTCCCATTATTTAGTAGTAGATAAACAACTTTTATAATTGCTTATAATAAACTCTTTACCTAAATCCATTAGAAATTTTCTTTACCAAATTAGGTTCAAGTACAACTCTACACTCTAAAATTTCTTTTTGGTGTTGAGGCATCTATGCACTATTGGAAATATATAAATTAGGATTTCTTTCATGAGAAATCGTTCAATTATCTATTTTAATTGTACAGCTTTTATGACTAGATGACGGTCACTCATAGACCGTATACCTTCGCCATCGCTTATATATGACGTCTACCTTTAATCCGATCGCTCCCAAACTAGAACCAAATAGTTTCTGGATATTGACCAATCGTTCAACCAAATTTCAGGCAATTTGGTTGAATAATTTTTGAGTTATGAATGACCTTTGACCGGATTGCTTCCAAAATTTTACCAGATATTTCCTGGACCAATCGTCCCACTAAATTCCAAGCCATATGGCCAAAGACTTTTTGAGTTATGAATGAGTGTAACAAAATGATAAGTGAAATAAACACCTCCTAAAATATAATCTTCCGCAATCTGCGAAAGTAACAATGTGGCAAAGCAATAAGATCGTGGTCGGTAAATTCCACCGGCGTTAAATGCCAGATGTGGAAGATTCCACCATTTTGAAAAAAATATACAAATGAACAGTATAGGTAAAGAGTTTATTTTAAAATTTATTTCTAAATCTTTTTAAATATAAAACAATTGATAATCCGGCCATCATATAGGCATTAACTGGTTAATCGTGACTGACTATGACGCTGGTATTTGAACACCAACCTGTGACAACACTGCTAAATTTAGCTTCTTGAATCTATCAACAGAAACACTAAATTCAGATTTTGATGTTTGATACTAAATAATTTTTTTAGGTTTCATTATTGAAAAGGTTAATATTAAGCAGCAATATGACAAGAATGTTTTTAGTGTTTATTTCAATTTAAATCAGAGACCTGCTGAACCGAATTTATATAAAGATGTTGCATATCAAAAGAAACTCTATACGTGTTATGATTTATTTATCTTATGTGAGTTTTGAAGTTATGATTTTTATTCGTGTGTCTGTGGTTTCAGATCGCAGCTAGTTAATGTAGGCCTACCGCAATTTTGCTGCACAATCCTATGTTCAAAATTTAGTTGAAACGCATTATATTCAAACTTTATTTTGTAATAGTTTCAATAGAGATTATACAATTTCAGAAAGTTTCATCTAGGTAATTTTTCTTTTTATATTAAAATATGTCGATTATAATTAAACATTTTATTTCAGTACGTGTCAAATTTATTTATTAATTCCACCTTCTATCGTCGCTGATTTAAATTGAAATATATAATGGTACATTTAAAAACTAGGGTGATAGATAATATATATACATAAAATAAAATTTATATTACAAATAAAATATAATTCTTAATTTCAGTTTCAGAATATATACATATGTTTAAAGGATAATGTAACGGAATCTTAATTGATGGTCACTGAAGCAGTGGAACTTTTTTGTTGCATTTACACTATTCAAATTTTTTCATAAATTTAATTGATTCATATTTAAAAGACAGATTGATCTGTCTATTATTTCGTATGTTTCCCTTAGCTTTTCTTTTAGGCCTTGACTTAACATATTCTTATAATTTTTTCCCTTTTTACTAATAAAATGTTGTTCGGTTACCACCAAAAACACTTCTTTCTTTGAATCAGTTTTATTAGATTTTGTACCTTTTTGTAAATGAAATCCAGCATTATGCGGTGGAATTTTCCGGCGGTGAAATATTCCGTGGTGGAACTTACCAGCGGTGGAATTTTCCGTGGTGAAATTTTCTGCGGGGGAATTTACCTAGAACCCAATAAGATATATCTATAAATTAAAATCATTCTTTATTTCCAAAATATAAAAGTTAACTAGTAGTCTAGTACCTACCTAAATTAATTTATTTCTTAAATATCACTTGTGCCATTTCATTTAATAAATTCTTTATAATTCATAGGCAGCTGAATAAAAAGGATACAATTTACTCACCTAAGTGATATTGAATTCCAAAACTTGTCGATGAAATTAAGTGTAGGTAGATAATAGCATCACTTGCCGCCCTCAAAAAGTAAGTGCCTAGTCACTGGTTATCATTTTTATTTTCTTTCGAATCTCACAAACTGGTTACATTATTACACATGTATTTGAAAAAAGGTAGTATGTACAGTAAAACTCCTGAGTTATGAAGTATTTTCTATGTTTAAATTAAAGAAGATATAGGTATGTCAAGAATTTCGTTCTAGTTATCCCTCAAAGAATCATAGAAAACTATCAGTGCCTGCCCCTTGAAAGTATCAGCGCCCCTGTCTCTGAGTTATGCAGGAACCAAAACTTTAGAAGTCGGGAGTTTTCCTGCACCTAAGTACTTTTCAAGTGACTGTTATTCAGGCTTATTCTTTGACTACAGCCTTACAGGCAGGCCCCGCTCATATAGAAGCTGTAATAATTGCAAAGCATGACTCGATGTTATCCTAGACATAGAAAATGGAGACCATTTACGGTGAAATTATTTTAGGTAACTACGATACCAAAGCATCAATATTGTTATCAAGATGAGATTATTAGAAGCATTTGGTTCAGAAATAAGTTTTTATGAAAGAAGAAATTATAAGAGTTTCTATGTATATAGTTCAAGAAGAATATGTACATCTCTAGCAATTTCTTTCGAAAATTAAGCACATTCAACACTGTTTATTATATATTTATTTATCATCTTGTTACACGCATTTGGTTATATTTTGGATGCGATCGGGTTGAAGGTAAAGGTCATTTATAAGCGGCGGCGAAGGTATACTACATCTAGTTTCCTTTTATTATAATTTAAAGATAAGGAAATGTTTAATTATTGAGTAACAAATGTATAGTTTGTTGTGTCATACTCATACCTCAATCGATCTTATTACCATTTCTATATTGAAACAGTCTTCTAATTGAATTGATATTTTAACCATATAGAATTCTAGAAAGCTTGTCATTAAATTAAATCAATGTAAGTGTATACCTATTCATATTACCTTTAGATCCTTTCTAGCTCACATAATAGCTATTTGTTATGCATAAACACTTTTCTTTGCCTAAACAGAATTACAGTCGATTGTTCTTGAATCCGGGGTTCAAATTCCGCTGAGAAAATAAGTTTTTTTTTATCTTTTGATAAAGTTGTACCTTGATTTAGTTACCAAAAATGTTTAATATTTTTGTCAGGTGTTACTAATAATGTGACTGAATTATTAATGAATGTAATAACTGCGAATAAGTTGATGTATACAGATATTCCAATAACTTAATAATTATTAGGGTTGTGACAATATGCGTTTAAAATCATAGATCTTACGAATATCATAAACGAAATGAAATGGTATCGAATACTATATAACACTGGTTTAGAACGATTAAATAGTCTTTAATTCTCTCCGACTATAACATTTTCAGGATCTATGATATTAAACGCATATTGTCACAACCCTATTAATAAGTAATAATTTGGAAAATATTTGTGATGGACAAAGCTAAACTTAATAATAATGCTCTGATCTTGCAATAATATAATATGTTCAATTTTTACAAAAGATTCGTTTACGTTTCATATAATATTATTGCAGTGAATAAATTCGTAATTAATACAAATTTACATACCTATAATATGAACGAATGGTGTGTTATTAGTTTACCACTTGCTATTCTGAACCTAAGAAAAACATTAGACGATTTATAGTGCATATATGATATATAAATATATATTATACATACAATTGTAAAGAACCGCTTTGATTCCCATATAAAATGCTATAATAACGGTTTTGTTCTATTTTCATTGAGAGGTCACACCATTCTCTTACGTAATCATCACTCAACAAAGTTTTGTCTAATGTGTTTATAAGTACCTACAATTATAATTGCGTATATAGTTTTATATGAAATTAGTACACGTTTCACGTATGTTTTTAGTCTCCCAATTTACCATTATAGGTAGGTTACTATACACCTACTGCCGTACGTTTCAAAGGTGACTTTGATTTTTCAGAAAACGCATTTTTTACTTCGTCGCAGTGTTCAAATATATCATTCATATTAACCTGAAAAATTTCACTTTTTGTTATTTTAAAATATCAAAATAGATTTATAGATTTTATTTAACAAAATATTCCCTTTACAGCTTAAGTTGAAGTATCGGGATACACTCCAACAATATAATGACAGAAGCAAATATAACATACAAAAGAGAATACTAAGGCCCGTAAAGCTACTTGGCTTCGAGGGCAACCTATATAAGTTTAAAAAAAATTATTTATCAATACAAAATTGCTACAAGATAGACAACCTAGAACAATATAAAGAACAGCTGCTGTACATCTACAATAAAACACAACTAAGCTCTGCTAAAGACAAAAAAAGTTAATATTTACTTAACATAGGTAATCTCAGTCTACGCTTGAACGTATACAGACTGCAGTCTGTGGAAATTGGCAAATCATTCCAGATTTTAACTCCAGTATAGGTAATTGATTGCTGCGAACGAGACTTTCTGAACAATGGTACATTGAATTTAAAATTAAATCTTGCATTATTTGTATGAAAATCACTATTCCTCGGCAATGTGCTAATGTTAGAATCCAGATTTAAAATAGCCTTTAACATATAAATTGAACAATGGTAAATATGAATGTCGTTTAGTTCCAACAGGTTATCATTTTCAAATAATTGGTTAGTATGGGAGTTATATGGAACACAGTTAATTGATCGAATAACTTTCCTTTGACAAACAGCCAACTTATCATGGTTAGACCTATTGACACTATAGTAAATTTCAATACCATACATTAAATAGGGGTAAATCAAAGAGTAAGAGTGATATAAGAATATGCTTTGGAAAGAAATGATGAATTTTATTGAGAATACCTGTGGTTTTCGAAACTTTCATACAAATATGGTTATAGTGCTGTGAAAAAGTTAAATTATTGTCTATTATAATTCCAAGAAATTTCGCTGTCTTCGTGAATGGTAACATCTGGTTATTCAACTTGATATTTGGAATTACTATCTCCTTTTTATAAGAAAAAACAGTATACAGTTAGTCTTGTCAGCATTTAACTGCAACTTATTTGCTAGTACCCAGTTATTGAAATGTTCTAATTCAGAATTTATTATATTATGAATTACAGGCAAAGAACTTCTATCAAAAGAATAGAACAAATTACAGTCATCTGCGTACAAAACATATTTGAATTTATTAGTAGATCGAGTTATATCGTTAATAAATATCAAGAACAGGAGAGGCCCAAGAATTGATCCCTGTGGTACACCTGTAGTTACTGATCTTAAAGAGGACGAACAACCGTCTAACGCAGTAAACTGGGCTGGATTAGACAAGTATGACCTGAACCACTCAATACAAACACCACGTATACCATACTTCCACATTTTTGAAAGTAGTATTTCGTGACTGACACAGTCAAATGCCTTCCTATAATCAACGAAAAAAGAGAAGACCAATTTATTGTTATCAAGTTCTTTACAGACATATGTTAGAAAGTCAACCATGGCATTGGTAGTTTGTCGTTTAGCCCTAAAGCCAAACTGCTGGTCGCACAGTATTCTCCTCGAACCCAGGTAATTACTCAGCTGAGAATAAACTACCTTCTCAAATATTTTACTTATAATATGAAGGATCGATATAGGTCTGTAATTAGCACATTGGGCAGGATCACCACCCTTGTAAATTGGACATACTCTAGATTCCTTAAAGGTCCTCTCCAGGCTCCGGGAAAAAAAGGAGTTTATTACATAATATTATAGAACTAAGGTCTACAATCATTATTCCGCAAACCGCATACAATTCGGTTCAGTATATATTTTATTATTTGTTTTTAAAGTTTTTTAATAATATGTGAGCAACAATCGAGCGAATATCCAACCTGACGCTGAGAAAGAAGATTGTACACTCTTTGTTTTGATTTTAAATTTAGATTTTTAAATAAACAATGCGTTTTTGGCCTTCTTTTAAGATATTAATTTTTCCTAAAAGTATATAACCGTTTCTATAATAAGTTCATCCAAATTTAAACCTTTAAACGAATAATAAATAGATTTATTAAACCAAATACCTAGTTGACAATCAAAACAAATGGTGTACATTCTTCTTCTTCAGACTGAAAATTAGAAAGTTGGAAGTAAAGTAGGTTTTGTAGAGTTTGGATTATAAAAATCTTTAAAAGGATATATAATTAAAAATAGGCTATCAAATTTTATGGAGTTTGCAGTAAAATGATAAGAAACATTAGCCTCGTTGATTTAAGCAATAAAAAAATTTGCTTGGAGGGGACCTTTAAACATTGTTGGAAACACTCCACTAGATAAAGACATATTTATAACATGACATAAAACAGGAGATATAAACTTGACAACTTCAGCTGAATAACAGTTTAAACCAGTACACTTATTTTTTAAAGAAAATATTAAAACATTCTCATCATATTCATTCACTGGGTTAAAGAATAAGGAATTAGGATAATCCCCAGGTATATAGTTCTCAGGACTGAAGTTTGTATGTGGAACAGAGTCATTGGTATTTTTACCATTATTAGAGAAATAGTTATTTAGTACGTCACAGATCAAGTTAGGTTCCTTTACCATAAATCTACCATCACTCAACTCTCTAATCACAGAAATCTTATTTCTATTAGTACTTCTAATAATTCCATTAATGAGGCACCAAGTAGCCCTAAGATTACTATTCAGCAAATCAAATTTCTGAGTGAAATAATCCTTCTTTGCCTTTCTAATCATACCTGTGACATAGTTCCATAGTGAGAAGTTACCTACCTAGTCTCATCAATATAAACATACTTTGACGCGCTTAATGTCAGACTTCAATTCATTTGAAATCCACGGTTTCAGCACATCCTTATATGATACATTCTTTGAAACAATAGGACAGTGGATATTATAATAACGCAAAATAGTATTATCTAAGTTTTGCAAAGCGATATTCACATCAGTACAAGTGTAAATTTCCGTAAAATCATGCTGCGCGAGAGACATAAAAGATAATGTAATTACCGGTTAAAGCATGTATACTGGTAGTTATAAAATCTTCAGACCGGTTTGCTATTTGAAGTTAATTATTTTGTGACTTTGAAATAAAACAGTGTCATTGGATATTTCCCTTCTGCTCAAATGTTTGTGGTTTTAGATTGGTTGTTTGACAATAATATTTATTGCTTTAAGAGAGCTAATAAGAGTTTCAAACTCTGTTACATGTAATGCATTTGGTGAGGGTAATTAACCACCTACTGTTTTCTCTAGGCCAGAGGTTTTCTGTGGTTTACTTTATAGAAATAACGAGCTTTTGAGGTTTCATGTATCCTAACGGATTTCAAGTTTGATGTTTCTTTTCTGTGAGAAAGTAATTAGTTTAGTCAGAAATATAGGAGGAGTTATTTTTGAATTGGTCAGTTTCTATTAGTTGAGGGTAGAATTAGGGACAGCCTACAGGAGGGTTGAGAACCAATCGGAATTGGAGAAGTGAGATCAGCGGCATCTTACATTTGGATTTGGGTGGAGTTTTAGATGAATCTGGGGAGTATATAAGCGGTGGATTGAGATTATGAAGGAGTCCTACTCTGTCTGTCGTCACTCTCTGCTTACAAGAGTGTCTTAAGTAGTTTACCGGTCTGGATAAGACCCCGGCGGGGTGGAGTCTTCTCTCACCCCAGCCTTAGGTAACCATCGCAGGACTTAGTCGATGAAGATCTCCGCCCGTTATAGTGGTGGAGATAGGATCCTTAGCAAGTGACTGAATCTTGTAATTCAATGGATCCCGGCAGCAGAGGTTGTATTCTTTACGGCAGAGTCGAAGCCAAATGAGACAGGATGTGGGAACCAAGAACTGGAGTCTATTGCAGAATAACTTCTGACGTTGCAGAACAACTTCTCATGTTGCAGAGCAGACATTCAATAAGCAGTAGGAGTCTGAAGCCAGAGTCACCATCATCGTACCGAGATTTGCACGAGTTGTCGTCCACGTCAATTGACAAAGTTCAAGTGGAGGACTTCAGCCGTTCCCAATACACTAGTGCAGTGGTTCCGAAGAGTTTCCAGCCACACCTACTCCATTAGAAACTCAGTAACCTCCACCCGTATTCCCTCAGTGATTGTGTCAGTGTTTATTTGTGAAAAGTATACTCTCAACCTCCAAAGCTTGACCCATGTTGTAAGTTAAACTCCTCCATAGGTAGATATTTAATTAATTGAATTAAGTGTACGATGTATATGTAGGATTTACTATTTCTCGAACCTTTTGTCTGATCTATTACTTAATTAGAGTACACCTAATTTAAACTATGACTGTGTTTTATTTAACCTTGTTATTTTGGTACGATATTTGATTTGATGCTATTTAATGAAGTGAAGATATTGATGATTATTATTGACGAGTAACGTAAACAGTAAATTAAACAAATTGATTATTCTTTCTAGGGAGAATCGTAACCCACGTAAATAAATGCCCGCTCGGCACTAATTAATATCCACGCTACCATGTGAATGAAAGAACTTAAATATTGGAAATATTGAATATGAATATTGAAATAAAGAAATGCCTGCCCGGCAAGAACTAAAAACAACACCCCCCTCAGGGCCCGAACATACAAGCAGTCTCAATATAAGCAGTGATTTTAAAAATGAAGCTTTCTTGTCCGTCCTTCCATTTTAAAACCTACTTTATATTGTTCTTGGTTTGTCCTCTTCTATATTGGAGTCCCTAGTATTTATTGTGAACTGAGTTAATCGTTATATATAGTTTAGTTGGGAGTTGCTTCAATTATTTATTCATTTATTAAAAGTTATTTTACATATTAGTTAGTCGTAATATTTATGAAGTGAAGAGCGAGTGAGACAACAAAAAAAGTTTCCATCCTTTTATTTTTCTAGAGCTTTCGAATAATTCAATATTCATTATCAATATCCTAATTTTGACTAATTTTAAACAAATTAAGTAGAAATAAGAAGTATTATGGATACCTATATAAGGACTGAAACTCGCTCTTCACTTCATAAATTTACTAAGATTCCCAAGAAGGAAGCCAATTACTGAAATTAGTCGTAATAATTACACTGATTTTGAGTCATTCTGTAATAAACTTTCAATTTATTATTTTCGATACCTATACGGCCGAAGAAGACGTATCTTGTTTAATATGCTTTGACGACTTAATATTGTTTAATATGCTTAAGGCCATTTTACACGTACACTCTTTTCCCCACATTCATTCCCTATGTGTAAATTTAGGCCCCGCCCATACAAGCAATGAGCGTGAGTGATTACTGATGCGCTTTTACACGTACAGTGCCATTGCAGCCATTCAACCAGCGTTTAACAAAAAAAAAAAACTTTATTTTATCTGAAATACAGTATTTTCAGCTGAAGTATTTTATGTCATTAAATAATTAATGTTTATCTATATCATAATAACGATACACACCGCCTCTCTCCCCCCTTTCTTTATTATTAAATAATATGCATGAAGCGAATAAATTTTTCACAGTTTCATATTAATTATTAAAAATTGATTAAAACTCTTTTCCTGAGGAAAACAACGTTCGATTCATCACTGTTGACATTATAAAAGAGCTATGTATTATCAACATCACCGTTCTTCATCACTGCCGCTCATGAGTCAAAAATCAAGACATGCTTGATATGGCGGGATTGTGTTCCCCACTAGTGCCGCTCACGCAATAAAGGCTATTTTGGCTTGTAGTGGGCGGGGCTTAGTGCCTCGAACAGGAATTCCGTAGGTAATGTGTGTACGTGTAAAAGGGCCTTTAGTTTGCCAAAAGTTTACAAGGATATTATGAAAAATATTTTTGTTCACGTTCTTTATTTGAAAATTTTATTTTCATCATTCGAACTCGTCATTATTAAATTCATAAAATTATTGTATCAGAAGTTAGTTCACAGTTGATAGTTAAATAATTAATTACAGTTTATAATTACTCCTATATTAACCTTATGTTATTCTAATTGATATAGTTTTTCAGGATTATGAGATATTTTTATGAAGATACCTGCTTTATTACCTTAGTCATGTTCTGAATTTAATACACAAGTTAAATGAAAAATCTAATAACCAGAAGTATCTATCTAATAACGGTAATTGCGTCTCTAAGTTAGATCGGGTAATTATTATCTATTCTCAAGGTACAGCCTAAAGGCCATTTTACAAGTACACTCTTTTCCCCACATTCATTCCCTATGAGTAATTTTAGGCCCCGCCCATACAAGCAATGAGCGAGAGTGATTACTGATGCGATTTTACACGTACAGTCATTGCAGACGTTCACCACTTGCGGTATGTACTTCTCTGATTATAGCTAAAAGGTAGTGTTTAGTTGTATTAACAAGAGAAAAAAAAAAACGCAAAAGAAGATCAATGTGAACTAATGTCTAATGTTAACCAATAAAAACATTATTTTTTCTGAAAATACAGTATTTTCATCTGAAATATTTTATATCATTAAATAATTAATGTTTATCTATCATAGTAACGTACGTAATAAATAATATTATTAAATAATATGCATGAAGCAAATAAATATTCCACAGTTTCATTTGTTAAAACGTACTGTTTTCTTGACATTATACAAGAGCTATTATCAACATCACCGTTCCTCATCACTGCCGCTCATGAGTCAAAAATCAAGACATGCTTGATATGGCAGGATTGTGTTCCTCACTATTGCCGCTCACGCAATAAAGGCTATTTTGGCTCGTAGTGGGCGGGGCTTAGTGCCTCAAGCAGGAATTCCGAAGGTAATGAGTGTACGTGTAAAAGGGCCTCAACAGAAGTTTCTTTAGGAACATGACATTCAATAATTCTTGACGGGGGAAAATTCTTCTTAGGTTTCGTTGATTAATTTATAAAGTTAAGTACGTATTGGGTACGTACGTACTTAACTTTATAAATTAATCAACGAAACCTTAGAAGAAATTTTTCCCCGTCAAGAATTATTGAATGTCATGTTCCTAAAGAAACCTTTGTTAGGCTGTACCTAGAGAATCGATAATTATTACCCGACCTAACTCAGAGAACTGAAGATAGGACTAGTTTTTAGTCTTCTATTCGTATATGGAAATATGGGTTCATGTACGCGTACGCTGTTCGCGACTGAGTATTTACTTCAGTTGAGATTTAAACTTTGCAAGTTTTCATATATCAATATAACTTACTGTTGCTTAATATGAAAAAAGGGAAATATTAATAACTTCATTTACATATAGATATCTATGTATCGACATGAATACTAATATACATAGGACAATTAATAATCGTTAATTAAATTAAACAGGCGAACACAATATAAAAATAAATTATTCCATTTCCCGATTCCTATTTTTACTGTTTGGTATGAATAAATAAAGTATACCTTAAAATATAGGGTAGAATAGTTGCATCTATTCTTAGTTTCTATATAACTTTTATAATCAAAGAAAATGTGGCGGAAAAGGGTAACAAAATAAAGATACTGAAAATTTGAAAATCAACACATTTAGTGCTAATTGTACCTCTGAATATAATTAATGTCTGACTAAGTAGTTGGTTGACGAATGAAATATCTGTTAAACCATATAATTTAAGGAGGTCGTTGTAGCGATCTACATGTCCGGTAGAACGGACAAGTTTTTTTTTGTCGTCCGCTGTACGAGCTGTACTTGTATATATTTTTTATATGCTATCCATAGAGTTATGATAAACTACACTATAGAGAGAGGTAGTGTTGCAGCGATTGCAGTACGCTGAAAACCTTATCTTGTTTCAGTTATATATCATTACTCCATTGAAATGACGCCAGATTGCCAGTTAAGTGACCCCAGAATAAGGAATTAACCGTCTTGCAAGACGCGATATCATTTTGGTCACTGACTCACCACTTGATGCTATTGGAGGAGGGTTGGGGTGTGAGGTGGGTGTTGTGTTGATGGGGTGTGGATGTGGTTGCCAGAAGGTAGGGGTGGAAAACTGAAGAATGGGGTATCGGCCCTGTCGTAGGGGCTGGAATGTGTGAAGCCAAATTCTAGAATCCTCCCAAATTCCAGATCCAGTTAAAAGTTTTTCATAGTCGATATACAACTATTGTACGAAACACTATAATGTGACGCTGAAAAAAAGATTGTACACTCTTTGTTTTCGATTTCCAATTTTAATTCAATAAACAATCAATGCAAGTCGGCCTTCGTTTAAGCTGTAAATTATTTCCTGAAGTATAAAAAACGTTTTTATATATTATGTTTCTTCTATTTTATACCTTTACATGAATATTTAATATTGGATTGAATATAAGTTATAACTACTTATAACTGACATTCAAAGCAAACGGTGTACATTCTTTTTCTTTGAACTGAAAATTAGCAAGTCGGACATAAAACGGCTATTGAAGAGTTTTGTTAATACATATCTTTAAACGCATATAAAATTAAATATATACTATCAAATTTCATGGCGTTTACTGCAAAACGATAAGAAAAGTTAACCTCATTTGTTATACAATAAAAAATTACTTGGAGGGGACCTTCATGACATTTATGATGTAATGTTTAAAATAAGGGACAGGAGTTTCCACCGTTTTGAAGAAAAAGAGATAAGAGAACGACTACAATCGCAAAGGACTACCCCAGCTAAAGCGTAAAAGTTTTCATGTACAAAAATAACTATATATACTGTGTGTGTACGGTCTTGAACAGATGTGGGTTTCACATCTTCGGTCATGTAAGAAAAAACGATGTAATAAAAATAAATTAATAGTTACATTGTTTTTCTTATATGACCGAAGCTGTGAAACTGACTGAATATTCGTAACTAACTCTATACTCAAACTGTGCCCACACACAGTAGTTATTTTGGTATTACCTCCTACCATGTTTGCTAATAATGTATAATTATGAGTACTGCAAGAGACCCATACTGCATTCAAAGTGCCTAGTTTGTATCTAACAGTTCGGGGGATAGCAACTCTACTTGCCTCACTCGGAAAACTTGTGATTTCACAAAACCTATTTGCAATTACAATTACATCTAAATCAATCTAAATACAAGCGACATCTTTGGTTTATAATCATTTTGTATATACGTAGTTAGCAACGAATTTGATCTTTGGTGCAGAATCACAGTACATGTGTAAAATGTAAAGTTTCTTTTGTAGTTTTAAACAGTGTAGCCAACATTATTTAATTAGGTTGTTAAGGGTACGGTTACTATGGATGCGTAATCGAGCGATTTTTCGCACTGACGACTTCTATTGAAATCGGATGAAAATCAAATTCATACTTTCCAATGGGAGTGGTTACAGTGGCAGCGATTTAGTCGTCAGAATACGTACGAAGTCGTCCGATTTACTTCAGCGTTCAAATGAGTTTGATTTTTTCATGCGACTAGCGACAGATTCGGTCATTTTTGAGTATAAATTTCTCACTTTCGATTGCTGTTACTGTTTACCCTTGCATTTTGGAAATATATTATTAGATACTATCAGGAATTATGCAGATATACTTTGATTATATATAATATATATTTGTTAATATAAAGGCTTGAATTGGTTGTACTTTGTACAATTTTTTTCAATAAAATTGATTATCTCTATAGTTATATGAAAAATGTTCTCCTTATTTTTCTATTAAGGTGTTTCAAAAATTGTGCGCAGTAAAAATGATAATCAAATTAGCATCGGGTCTATTATTTCAGAGGCACACAGGTAGGTTTTTAATTCCTCTCGAACATTACCTGAAATAAACATAGTCTAGACCCCAATATTAATTGGGCAGAAACATACTGACGATCAGAAATCGCGTACAGCGTAACCACCTCGCACTGACGATCAGTTCTGACGATATCGTCAGTGTGAAAAATCGCTTGAATACGCATCCATAGTAACCGTACCCTCTTCAATGCAATGTCTAATAGTATTGAAATGATCTAAAAAGTGATTAGATAACTTTTGATTGAATCCTGAAAAATCCTTCGTTATTATTTTCGAGTAGGGCAATGTCCTCCAATTAAACATCATTTATTTAACATTCTAAAAATAGGAATAAAAACTGTTCATTATTCTAATTTTAATATTTATATATGAAATAGCTGATTAAGCAGTGTCATTTTAACTAAATTGTATGAAACATATATTCTTGGAGCTTATCTTATTAAAACTATGTAAAATTAGTAAATTTATTTCAATAACGATGGCAAAGGAGAATAAACGACTGCTGGTAAGTAATACGACGCATCTTTGTATTTTGAAATGTAACTTATCGTAAAAGAATTCAGGTTATAAAAGAAATTTATAATCCCATTCTGTATCATTTAACTTCTACTTAAATGACATATATAAATACTTATTTATAAACTCAATAAAAATATAACTAAGTTATATAAAATATAATAAGTGAGTTCATTATCGAATTGTATCCACAGTCCAAACCTTTCTCATGGGTTGTGGGGGACGCATCTTCTTACCTTCAGTTTCTCTCCTCCAAGGGGTGGTTCTCACCCTACTTCGTACCCAGGGTCACGGATGCACTGCTAAGAGGAGTTGCACAGGTCAGAGAAAATCTCAAACCCCATTCTACGTCATTAGATCATTGCTGCTATAAATCAATTTTAAAGATACTATATTAGAAAACATAAAAAGGAAATAGAAGAAAATTTATAACATATTTAAAGAAGAAGAAATAAATTCCTTAATCGGGTTTCAAACTCCGGTTTCCAAACTTCAGTAAGCAGGAATCCAATCGCTACACTCACTGATTCAGCCGTCCCGGGGCCGCCCGGCCGTGGTTCTTAACCTTTTTGGATGTACCGAACCCCACAAGCCCCATACATGTATTAATTGAACTCTTCGTAGTTGAAAGAAATAATATATGTTTTCCCCTTCAAAATTTATAAAATAAAAACATACGTACATAACTATAGCATATACTGTATTAGTTCAGAAACGCTACTCTGCATCATTTGCACACTAAATCACTATGTTCAAATTTTCTATGAACAAAACATGAATTTAGCATGTAAACAAATAACAAAATGAACCAAACCGCCGAGCCCCTGAAACTGACTCACCGAACTCCTGGGGTTCGAGGGTGTAGGTCATAAGCCCCCCCCCCCCCCCGGTCAAGAGCCCCCCCCCCCCCCCCCCCCCGTCAAGAGCCCCCCTGGTCACGAGCCCCCCTGTTTTTAAATCCTTATTTACCTATATTATTTAATCCTTATTGACACTTTTGTAGTTCATTACTGATTAGACATAAAATATATGTATATCGGGGAGCGTGCCGCCCCCCGAACCCCCCTGCCAGGTCATTAAACAATCATGAAGTGTGCAGTACAACAAACTAGCGGATACAACAAACTACATTAGCAGCTCTCAGTTATTTCTATTTAAATAGTTCTTCATTTGTTTAACTAGGTAAATAAGGGTTAAAAAAACAGGGAGGGGGGCTCG